>CAUYSK010115794.1:0-11658 GCA_963575035.1 Avahi laniger
CGCCTGTAATCCTAGCTCTCTAGAAGGCCGAGGTAGGCGCACTGTTTGAGCTCAGGAGTTCGAAACCAGCCTGAGCAAGAGTGAGACCCCATCTCTACTAAAAATAGAAAGAAATTAATCGGACAACTAAAAATATATAGAAAAAATTAGCTGGGCATGGTGGTGCATCCCAGCTACTCGGGAGGCTGAGGCAGAAGGATCGCTTGAGCCCAGGAGTCTGAGACTGCTGTGAGCTAGGATGACGCCACAGCACTCTATCCTGGGCAACACAGTGAGACTCTGTCTAAAAAAAAAAAAAAGAAAAGAAAAGAAAAAGAGCTCATACTCTAATGGGGAGAAAAGACAATAAATAGGTCAATTCTACTTCTATTCAAATGTGGTAAAAAAAAAAAAACTCAACATAAAGCTAAAGCAGAAATATATAAGTAGTAGAGAAAGATGGAATTTTAAATAAAGTAGTCAGGAAAAGCCCACCATGGGAGCAACATTTGAGCAACAATTTCTATTTGTAAAATAAGAAAATACTTACTTCACAAGGTTGCTACAAGCCTTGTTAACACAGCATGGGCCTCACTTGCAAGCTTGTTAAGACTGCTCAGGTTCCATTCCAGACCTACAGAATCAGAATTTGTACTTTAACAAGGTCTCCAGGTTATTTGTAAGCATATCAAAGTTTGCGAAGCATTGATTAAAAGGATTAAATGTTTGTGAATGTTTATACCAAGGCTGGCATATGACACTCAGTTGATTCAATAATTCTTGATTTTCTTTCCCATGACGTGACCCTTAAAACTTTCTAATTATAGTAAAGAATAAAGGCTGGGGGCGGTGGCTCCGCCTGTAATCCTAACACTCTGGGAGGCCAAGGCAGGTGGATCGTTTGAGCTCAGTAGTTCCCGACCAGCCTGAGCAAAAGCGAGACCCCCGTCTCTACTAAAAAAATAGAAAGAAATTAGCTGGACAACTAAAAATATATATATATATAAAAAAATTAGCTGGGCATAGTGGCACATGCCTGTAGTCCCAGCTACTCGGGAGGCTGAGGCAAGAGGATCGCTTGAGCCCAGGAGTTTGAGATTGCTGTGAGCTAGGCCGATGCCACGACACCCTAGCCCAGGCAACAGAGTGAGACTCTGTCTCAAAAAAATAAATAAAAATAAAGAATAAAGATAACATTGAGCATCTCTCTTATTAATTTTGAATAATGAGTATATCCTGCCATTACTTCCTTGTGGATCCAGCAGAAAACCTGAAAAGAAGACCAAGTTGTAGACAGAAGACATGGATGTAGGCACATGCAGACACATTAAAACTCCTGACTCTATTAAGTCATTCTTTCCTTGGTAGTCAAATCCCAGTCTAGTCTTTGATGATGTTTTTCACCATCCACAGGTAAGAACGACATGGAGATTGTGTGTGTCCCCTGACATTTAGAGATCAGGAGTTTACCTTAAAAGGATAAGAAGCCAAACTGTTGAGGAAAATCCTCTGGTAATATAGGGAAGGTAAAAGCTGTTTAAAGACATGACAAGCAGTAAGTAAATAATTCAAGGTGCTAAACTATTGTTTTTGTTTACAGAAACATCAACTTAAAATGAGACAGGATATAAACCTGTATGAATTTTAATGGAAACTGCCTCCTTCTCCAAATAAGTTTTAGGCCTTGTTTCCTACATTTCCCCTTTTAGTCTTCCTTTTTTTCTTTCATAGCTAAATATCACAACGTGCTTCCTTATTGCCTTCCATTTTTTTCTTCAACCCTTATGTAAATTTTGATTTGAAAAGCCACCTCTATGGTCTGACCCTTGGCACAAATCTCCCTCCTCTAGCGGCCCCACTTACACAGTAATATAAAGACAGGTGGAAACCTGCAGGTTGCCACTTTATCTGCAAAATGTCCACAGTAACCATAGAGGAGAAATGCCTCCGACGATAACGGAGATAAATTAACAAATTTATATTAAAAGCATGCTATAATTTTAGCGACTTCAAGTTCCTCTAAGAAATCCTGGAGGATTTTGACTTGAAGCAAAGGTGAACATTTTCTGGGTGGTGGAAATATAAACTTACTATTTACATATTTCTAAGTATTTTTTCTATATTCTTCAAAACGGGGTGTGGGTGAGCTAGGAAGGAACTGAGGCGAAAAGCCGCTGCAGGTGACAGTGCAGGCCCAATACCGGGAGGTCAAGGTTTATCAGCTGCCAGTGTCCCTTTGGCTTTCAAGTCCAGAGACACGCAACGGAGGGGACCGCGGGCGGCCCCGCCTTCCTCCAGAACTTTCCCCTTCTCAAGATGGCGGCCATGGCGAAAGTCCGGGCACGCCGCGCAAGGCACTCTGGGAGCGGAAGACGGAGGCCGCGCGGCAGCTGTTGAAGCGGAAGAGGTGGAGCTGGGCCTGGAGGAGCTGCTGCCGGTATTTGCGGGTCGCAGGGAGCCAGGCCTGGCGGGCTGGGTGTGTCGCGATGCCAGAGCTGGCGGTGCAGAAAGTGGTCGTCCACCCCCTGGTGCTGCTCAGTGTGGTGGATCATTTCAACCGGTGAGCGGGCGGCGCTGGGTGGCCTAGCCGGGCTGGCGGTGCGGCCGGTGCTGAGTCACTGGCACGCTGGGGATGGTGCGGTGGCCGCGGGCGAGCTGGGAACGCAGATGGGGCGACGGGCGGCTGACTGTTGAGGGGCCCGGACCAACCTCGGCTCACGAAGCTGAAGTCACCCCAGCATCACGCCCCTGACCCAGCCGCCACTCTGGGGTCTGGGCTCTCTGTTCCTTTCACCAAGATCTGGATGATGCCTGGGTGTGGGGGGCAAGTTCCAGTTGGCCTTGACCCCCGCCCCCAGATCGGTGCCCATCTGTCACTTCACCCCTTTTCACTGAGAAAACTCGATCTCGTAGGAAGGCACTTTAACCTCCCGCTTCCGTACCCTCTGAAGGCTGTCACCGAAATTCTAGTCTCACCGCCCCGAAGCGCTTCCTGGATTGGCCGAGGTTTTAACCTGTGAAAGTTTCTAAGTGGGAATCTAGTTTGATGATAGCTTAAAATGTAGATGAGGTGTCAGTTTTTCTTTTAAAAACGAGACCACTTGGAGATTTTGGCGTTAATGAATAAAGTAAGAAAACTTCACAAGGACACCTAGTAAGTTCGTTGTTTGAGGGTGTGTGCATCCGCCACCCCTTGCTTGTTTTGGAGCCGTTCATCCTGCTAGACCTGTTGCACGTCTTCATAAGTTTTACAAGATTATTACTTGAATTGGCAAATGGGAAGAGCAGATGGGAGCATCTGCTGTAAAGGTATGGTTGCTAAGTATCCACTCTGCCGCAACTTGCTTTCTACAGCTAATTCATCCAGAGCCAGAAAAGGACCCTCGGTCTACCAGGATATGTGGCTTTTCTACTGTACAGTAATTACTGTTTTTCTCCCATGGGATACTAGGGGTGCAAATGGGCAGGCACCATTTCAGTTGTATTCAGGCACTTGTTAAGAGCTCTGGCTGCTGTGTCAGATAAATGCAGGGTTTTAAAAAACACAAATGGACTTTCGTAGACCAAAAGAAAAGCCCATGAGTGTGGAAGTTTCTTTGGAAGGGTGGAAGCTCAATTCTTAATGTGTGTTAAACTCATTTCCACCCCCGCCCCCCAAAATTCACAGCTCCAAGTAATACAGAATCACCAACTCTTTTCGATCCAATCCCCAAATTTAGTAAGCATTTATAGATTTGCCAACTATATGGCAAGAAAAATATTACAGTTAAACAAATGTGAAAGTAGTAACTTTTGAGGAAATTTAGTTTCCTATGTAGTGGAAATGTGGTTTTTGTCTTTCCTTAGCATAGAATTGTATTGTTTTTGTGTCTCACATTTGCTAGAGGTTAAAGAATTCTTGAAGAACGATGAAATGAGAGTATATAAGCAGAACACTTTGTAAACTCCTTAGGAGAAAAGCACGGGAGGGGGGGGGATTTGAAATAAAGATAGAAATTCTAAAGTAAAATCTTTCTCATTCACTCCTCCTTTGTGTGTGATGAGTCACCAGCTTGTTTGTGACTTCTGTCTAATAAGCCAACCAGAGAGGCCACAAACGGCATACACTTGCCTCTGGGTCATCATCACTTTCTGAGCCTCTAGTCTTCAGAAAGAATAAATTACATCTAGTGGGGCTTTTAGACGTTGAGCATATATTCCAGAGGAGAATTGGCAACCCAGAAGCCAGGCCATAAAACTGGTTCTACTCTAGCATCTTTATCCCTGAAAAGATTTGAGGACGGGGAAAGTTTATAGGAGAAAGGAGAGCTGCAAAGAAAAGGTTAAATGTGGTAGCATAACTTAAACGTGTTTTCACAAGTAGTAGTCTAAAATCCTAAGATCTGGGAAGTTTTCGTGTTCTTCATTTTAAATTTCTATAAAGTTTGAATTTTTTCCAGGAATGCATTACTTTGCAGTCAGTGGTAAGTAAAAACTACCAGTGTGCATTAGTACAAAGTTCATGAATTATCCTTTGCATTAAGAACTAACCTAATCCAATTATTAAATACATTTGTTCAGGGAGATTAGTTCACAGATAAACTAAATTGTATCTGTGCCATTGCTATTTCCCATTAATATGTAACTGTTGAGTTTACATTTGGAAGCCTATCCAGACTGATCATCTGTTTTCTCATTCAGAATCGGCAAGGTCGGAAATCAGAAGCGCGTTGTTGGTGTGCTTTTGGGGTCATGGCAAAAGAAAGTACTTGATGTATCCAACAGTTTTGCAGGTAAAAGACACAAATTTTACATTTTTCTGAGCATGGTTAAAATGAACATTTGTTACTATTTTTTAGTACAACTCAGAGATTCTATTTCAGACTTGCTGAAGTATAGAAGAGAGCTTACAGGCTATACACTAGACCAGACAGTAAATATTTTAAACTTGCAGGCCATGTGGTCTCCACTGCAACTGCTCGTCTCTGCTATTGTAGTACAAAAGCAGCTATAGACAGTAGGTAAACAAAGGAGTGTGGCTATATCCCAGTAAAAGTATATAAAAACAGGCAGCCAGTACAATTTGTCAACTCCTGCGCTAAACTATTTATGGTTATGGGTAAGCAAGGGGAGAGATGGGGAACTTTTCCCTTTTATTCCCTATCATGAATCTTTACAAGAATGTGCCCATGTATTACTTTTATGATTAAAGCAACAACAAGGAAATAATTGCTGGCATGATCTCTGGACTAGAGATCATTAACTCCAGTGTCTGAAAAGATAAGCCAGTTGTATAATTTGCCAAATGGGAAATAATTAGGAAGTGGTGGGGCTTTTAGAGAACTGAAGAGCATGGTTCTTTATAAAGGAGGCAGCCCTGTCTCACTGTAGCCAATAGTTGCTAGGTCTTCTTTTTTTTTTTTTAAGGGAAGCTAGAAGTCTGGATTTTTATTTAAACTCTCCCAGTTCTTGAGAGCAACTCAGAAACAATTTTAGACCAGGCCTGGTGGCTCACCTAAATCCTGACATTGTGGGAGGCTAAAGCAGAGGAGGATTACTTGAGGCCAGGAGTTCAAAACCCCCCTGAGCAAGAGTGAGAGCCCTGTCTCTGTTAACAAAAATAGAAAACTTAGTCCCAGTTACTCTGGAAGCTGAGGCTGGAGGATCACTTGAGCCCAGAAGTTTGAGTTTGCAGTGAGCTATGATGATGCCACTGTACTCTAGCCTGGGTGACAGAGCAAGACTCTTTCTCAAAAAAAAAAAAAAAATTTTTAATGCCATCTTGGATAAATCAAACATGTGAGTCAGATCTGGTCTAGGGTCTCTACTTGTGACCTGCTTTCTAGTGATTTCTATCGAGAACCCTAAACTAAATCTTATGTATTTTTTTCTCTTTAGTACCTTTTGATGAAGATGACAAAGATGATTCTGTCTGGTTTTTAGACCATGATTATTTGGAAAACATGTATGGAATGTTTAAGAAAGTCAATGGTATGTCTTGATTTTCTTAGAAGATGTTAGAGCATGGCATTGATGTGTGTGTGTGTTTTCTTTTTTTATAACTGCTCCCTTTAATGTCAAAGGCTCTTTCACTTATCTAGATTTAAGTAAGACTAGTGGTAGAGGAGTGAGTATCTCTGTGTCACACGTATTGTTTTCATTTTATTTCATTACACCAGCCACATTGCTTTAGAAATGTTTATTTCCACAACAGTCACAGTTGCCATTTATGTGACATGAACTTGCATTTGTTTATATGTTGCCTTAGAATTGTTCTCTAGTTGTTTCATGTTTGACTGGTTTCCTAAACTAGTCTGGGATATAGCTGTCCGGATTTCCCATACTGCTTATTTTCTGAGAATGCTGTCTTTGAGTTTTAGATGTCATAAGTATGTCAAGGTTTAAAATAGATATCTGGAGTTTTCAAAAAGATAGAGGACATAACCACTGATGTTTTTATCCTGTTTGAGGGAATTGTGTAGATCTTCACAAAACAATTAAAACCCACTAATTTTTTTCTTCCCAGCCAGAGAAAGAATAGTTGGGTGGTACCACACAGGCCCTAAACTACACAAGAATGACATCGCCATCAATGAACTCATGAAAAGATACTGTCCCAACTCAGTGAGTACTCTCTGTTTTTAAAGCTCTTGGATGATATTCTTTGCCAGCCAACTCAATAAGCACATCCTAGGAAGGATTTGGGTAGCAAATCAGTTCACTGCTTTTTCTTCATAAACTTGTGTCAATTTGTAGTGTTCTATGAAGTATACTATAACCTAATATATTTAGTAAATAACAGTTAACACCTGCTAAGTGCCAGATATATGAATTATCTCAATCCTCTCGGTAACTACATATCCTCTCTACAAATGGGAAAACCAAGGTTTGGTATGGTTAGCAGGTCTGGTAAGCGGTCGGACTGGGGTTGAAATTTTGGCTCTGTTGACTCTGATGTCCCTGTGCTTAGTTACCACACTATACTGCCCCGCAGCTTGTTAAGGGGAAGGAACAAAGAACAGAGCACATGATGAGACAGTTTGAAGTATAAACTCATTTTTGCTAAAAATTCTGGCTCGTTTCTAATTGAATGAATGAAATTGATAGAAAAATGGCTGAAATTACCAGGTGTGAAGTGGTTTGCTAAGATGTGTTTCTCTGCCAGGTACTGGTCATTATCGATGTGAAGCCGAAGGACCTGGGGCTGCCCACAGAAGCATATATTTCAGTGGAAGAAGTTCATGATGTAAGTCATCTTGCTGTGAGCCTAGGAGATTAGATTTGCTACTTCATGGGTGATTTTTTTCTATTTTCAAGTCAACAAATCCTTTTCTCTCTAACAAAGAGAAGGTGGTTGATCTTAAATTTTTTCCCCTTTGAGTTTTTCAATCCCCAAATTTAGAAACAGAGGGAAATAGAAATAGAAAGCTAAATTCCCCTTTTATAAATGAAATTGAGTATTGAATACTAAATAAAGTATTCAAACTATTGTCCAGATATGTTCACTGTAAAGGACATGCAGTGCCTGGTGAGCTGGGTCTTACTCTAGTGTGTCCACTGTTGAGCCTCCTCTGTGCCTGTATGCTTTTCTCCTTGAAGATTTCCAGTCCTTGTAGACTAGATCATAGGTTTTCAAATAGAATAAGTGAGCGCTACCAAGAGCTAGATGGCAAGACCTATCTGTGTGATCATTTGACACCTGAATGCTCAGCTCTACAGCATCCAGTGCCTGCTGTGTGGTTCGTTAGGTTGTGCTTTGAGTATAAAAGTGAAGAGCTACCACTATATAGCTTTTCTTTGTTTCCAGGAAAATTGAAGTAAAGTTCTAGATAGGACTTGATGTACAAATGTTTATATGGGCCACGTGCGGTGGCTCACGCCTGTAATCCTAGCACTCTGGGAGGCCGAGGCAGGAGGATCGCTTGAGGTCAGGAGTTCGAGACCAGCCTGAGCAAGAACAAGACCATCTCTATCAAAAATAGAAAAATTAACCAGGCATGGTGGCATGTACCTGTAGTCCCAGCTACTTGAGAGGCTGAGGCAGGAGGATCGCTTGAGCCCAGGAGTCTGAGATTGCTATAAGCTATGATAACACCATTGTACTCTACCTGGGGCAACAGAGCGAAACTATCTCCCCCCAAAAAAAAGAGTATATATGTGTATGTTTTCTAATGAGCACAAAATATTTAGAAAAGGATTTTGAAGTTGCTCATACGTACACAACCCAATGAAACAAGATTTGTTTTAGTAAGGGGATAAAGGAGACATCAGGGTCATGTTATAAGATGAAACTAGAGAAGAGTTAATGCCCGAAAAGCCTTGCCAGGAAATCCTACAGGATTGTTGCAGACTCTGGCCATCCTGGCATCCAAAGCAAAGAGGAGAATGTTCCTTGCAGGATTCACACTGTCCTAAATAAAATAAGAGCAGCTAACATTTATAGCACTTAGTGTAAGTTAAATGACTTTCCCAAGGTCCTGCAGCTCCCTTATTAGGTACACGGCAGAGCCAGCAGTCTGGCTACAGAGCCTGTTGCTCTCACCATTGTGCCGTCCTGCCTTTACAGGAGATATGCGGCCTCTTCTGACACTGAGTCTGAGGAAAGTGCCTCCCAGGTCCCTTCAGGAAGTCACTAGATGATGCAGGGGACCATATCCCCAGCAGATCCTTTGACTAATTCAGACCACCAGAAAGCCAGTTACTCTGATTGCTTGTTTAGTTCTCTGTTATTCAATCTAAGGAACAATACATGGTTAGAAGTTATATTTTCTGGCATGAGCTTGCCTCGAAAACAGGTGTTCTGTATGTTGCCCATTGCCCATTCTAGAAAGAACTACGTACTTTAAGAATCAAACTGAGGCTTCCCTCAGTGTCCATCCCCAGTGTAGGCTTAAGGGAATATTAAGATTTTCCTAAAAAAAAAAAAAAAAAGCTTATCCTCAGAAAACAATTTAGTGGCCACCACAACAAACAAACAACCTCATGATAATGCCCCAGCAGACTTCATCATTGAATATCACCGTGGTGATTGTAGCTGTGAAGACTAAGTTTTCAAAGCAAGCCTTACCCCCCTTTTCCATGGAAAAGTCGCAGTAATGCACCCATGAAATGAGCTGACTTAAGGCAGAAGGTTCAAAATGTGAAAAGGAACACAATGCCAGTTTATTTCACTTTGTTTTAAGTAAGTAACTATAGTTAAGCCTCCTCTCCCAGGATGGAACTCCAACCTCAAAAACATTCGAGCACGTGACCAGTGAAATTGGAGCAGAGGAAGCCGAGGAAGTTGGAGTCGAACACTTGTTACGGTGAGACCTAGCACAGCGTTGTAATCGTTAGCTGCCCGAGGCTGCACGACGTACGGAAACCTGTACAAGGAGTGTGGGGACCTGGGTTCTGGTCCTGGCAGTCCACTAACGATTCTGAACAAATCACAGTCTCTTTCTGGAACTTTCTTATCTATAAATTGATGTCATCATTGAACTAGGTCATCTCCAGTGTATCTTGAGTTACAATTTATGACTGTGTGGTTAACACATCTTGTTCAGGAACTAATGTCACCCGTGACAGGAGCAGATGTGTGAAATAAATGCAACCTGCACACCCCACTGGCTGTCCTTTCCAGCAAATGTGGCCCATTGTCTGCAGAAAATCTTCATCTTAGGATGAGTTTTGTTTTAACATCCTATATCTGGCCAATTGTGGTGGCACATGCGTGTAACCTCAGTACTTTCAGAGTCCAAAGCGGGAGGATTGCTTGAGGCCAGGAGTTTGAGACCAGCCTGGACAATATAGCAAGACCCTGTCTCTACAAAAAATAAATAAGTAAATAAAGTCCTATATCTATAAAACCCTTATTTCAAAAGGTCATAGTTTTTATCAACTGATGAATAATTTCGAGTTTTAAAAATTACTGATTGAAGCTTCTCGAAACATCCTAGAGACACAGATGATGAAAATGCTATCATTTTTAGGAATAGGGAAGTCACGGTAGAGAGCTTCATAACACAGCGTTCCCCAGAAAGTTATTGGCAGATCTAAACTGTTGGCCCAATCTTTGTTTTTAAGTGAAAATGGCTTTATTTTAGCTTTTATAATCAAATTTTGAAAAATGCCCTCTGGTGAGAAAGATAAAATATGTGCCCCAAGTGAAAACAAAATTAAAGCAATTTATACCCAAATCTTTATCAAATGGAGAAGTAACATTTTTCTTTTGAAAACTTTCCCCTCCGACAAAGGTGGGTGTTTCAGGATGGGAGAACTCAGGTGCTAATCTGGTGGCCTCATGCTCTTTCTTGCCCTTATTGTGGGTTCTTACAGAGACATCAAAGACACTACAGTGGGCACTCTCTCGCAGCGGATCACAAACCAAGTGCATGGTTTGAAGGGACTGAACTCCAAACTTCTGGACATCAGGAGCTACCTGGATAAAGTAGCCACAGGCAAGCTGCCCATCAACCACCAGATCATCTACCAGCTACAGGACGTCTTCAACCTGCTGCCAGACGTCAGCCTGCAGGAGTTCGTCAAGGCCTTTTACCTGAAGACCAACGACCAGATGGTGGTGGTGTACTTGGCCTCGCTGATCCGTTCCGTTGTTGCCCTGCACAACCTCATCAACAACAAGATCGCCAACCGGGATGCTGAGAAGAAGGAAGGGCAGGAAAAGGAAGAGAGCAAAAAGGATAGAAAAGATGACAAAGAGAAAGATAAAGATAAGGAAAAGAGTGACGTGAAGAAAGAAGAGAAAAAGGAGAAAAAGTAAAACGTGTAGTTTTTAATTTGTAAATTAAAATCTTATGAACGAAATCAGTGTGCTGCTAGAGGGTTCTTTTTCACTTTAAGTGCTTGTTACAAAGCTGTCCTGATGAGAGCTCTCTGCCTTCAGTCACCCTTGCTGTGGCATTACACAGAAGTGAATGGATAGAGGGACTGATCTCGAACCTGAACTGCAGCTTCAGCTGCTGGGAGTTGGGGATGTGCTAGCTCAGGCTCCAGATGGTGTGAGAAAAATGAAGAGAAGTCGGCATACCATTTTTGGTACTCTTCATTCTTTTATCTGTAAAACCAGGAGTTGAATTTTCCCCATCTTGAAAGACTCTTGGGATCTGGTTCTGGTAATTAGCAAAATTGCTAAATGGAATGCATGAATTCCATACATTCTCTGCCTCCTAACAGCTTGAGGTCTGACCCTTCTGAACTCCGTTGAGAATACCATACCGCATATGGACCCATAGCTCTGGGATTCTCAGGGCTGGGGATCCAGCTCCGTATGTTGTTTACCTTCAAAGACACAATTAAATGGCTTGGTTTTTACATCTGTGTTTTAGTCGTTTTTGGCTTGGGGAGTAGTGATCCATTGTTTTCAGAAGCAACCAAGACAACTTCAATGAAACTGCCTTAAGGAATTCTTTTAGTATCTTTTATGAAAGAGAGGGTCTCATTCCTCAAATAAAACAGGCAGACTGCTATAGTGAGAACTCCACTGAGCGCCAAAGACCTGGGATCCGGTTTGTGCCTCAGAGTCTTCATCTGTAAAGTAGTAGGTTGCAGTCATTTCTGTAGAGTTTTTCAAAAGAGACACATTCATTTACCACTGCAGCAGGTCTTAAGTACATCAGACCACAAGGTTAACAGGTGTGGTACTAAGAGTGGAACAGTCCCCAAAATAAGTGCACAGAACTCCTAGAGGAGCAATTAAAT
>CAUYSK010115796.1:0-13208 GCA_963575035.1 Avahi laniger
GTGTCTCCATTTCAGTGAGCCAGAGAGGGAAGGCGTGAGGAGGAACGCTCGGATGCTTTCTGTGGGCCAGGCGCACATTCAGGGGCCCCTCCTACCTGGAAGGGGGCTAGAAAGTCCAGTCTGTGTATCTAGGGAGAAGAATAATCTATGACACTTTCCACATTCCGTCACCACAACAACTTACACTCCATAATCAATATTTAGACCAGAGAGTTTTCGGGAGCTACCAAGCAGAGTGAAGAAGATCAAACTTCTGAATGCTTCCTTCGTTCCCCAAGAGAAGTTTGTCTTTAGGGGGTCTCAATCACTGACCTTGTGGTCTCTTAATTCTTTCCAGCTAGGATCAAGGGATTGCAAAATGTCCTCAGAGAATACAGGAACTGTCACAAAGACCCTGCCTAAAGACAGTCAGAAGGGGTTGAGGATACTGGCTGGCCACGCAGGTTGTGTAGCAGTCAGGGTTTTCACGTTTGGATGCCCAGTTCGCCTTATTTTAGTTTTGTTGGAGTATTTATTCTCCCTTTAAAATCTCACACACTTCACTATCCTCTCCTCTTGGGAAGACCCGCCTGGTGACTGGGTAGAAGGGAAAAGGTTTGTGATCAAGGGGAGGGAACCCCGGGGCTACTGTGGGGCTGCGGCTGGGGCCTGGCTCTGAGTGGGAGCTTCGGGAAGTGACTGGTTGGATTTCCAAGAGTTCACTGGTGCCTGGTGGTCCGCAGCCCCCCACATCTCTTCGTTAGGCTGAAGGACATCACCGCCTTCTTGGCCCACTGCATGGGGTTCTGTTTTAATTTTTACTTCTGTCACGCATATACTCTCCTTATAAAAGCAACTTCAGGTAAGCTTCCCCTTTTTGTGACCCTTCTTTACACGAATGCCTTCTACTATCTTATGTAGAGTATCATGTGTATAATTTTCTTTTATTAAGAAACCAGGCCAGGCGTGGTGCCTCACACCTGTAATCCCAGCACTTTGGGAGGGTGAGGCAGGAGGATTGCTTGGGGCTGAGAGTTCAAGACCATCTTGGGAAACATAGCAAGACCCTGTCTCTACAAAAAAAAAAAAATATATATATATATATAATAATTAGCTGAGTATGGTGGTGTGCGCCTGTAGTCCTAGCTATCCAGCTATTCGGGAGGCTGAAGCAGGACGATCACTTAAGCCCAGGAGTTTGAGACCAGTCTAGGCAACATAGTGAGACCCTATCTCTATAAAAGAAAGAAAAATTTAACTGGGCATGGTGGCACATGCCTATAGTCCTAGCTACTTGGTTGGGAGGATCGCCCGAGCCCAGGAGTTCGAGGTTACTCTGAACTATGATCAGGGCCACTTCATGCCAACCTGGACAACAGAGCAAGACCTTGTCTCTAAAAAATAAGTAAATAAATAAGATTAAACCATAAACTGAAAGGTAAATAGTGCATATTGTTAGTATACACACAAGTAGCTTGGTAAAAATTTTAATAAAATATATGAGTTTGGAGAAATGTAACAAACTCTTAATTGAAATAGGGATGAAAAAATTACCTGTATCAGTCCTTTTATATTTACAGCAATGCTATGAAACAGATACTATTATCATTTTTTTTTTTAATGGAAGAGAGAATTGAGGCATAAAGAATGTTTAGTCATCAGTCAGCTTTCCAAGGTCAAATAGTTGGTGTTATAGAAGGACTTAGAACTTGGTTTTAACTCCAAACCTTGTGGATTTAATTGTTCTACCAGGTTACTTCCTCCTTGGGATTCATACTTTCAAATACCTTCCATCTGCTCTTAGCTACTACTTGAAAATATATAATAGGAAGTGGGATTGTTTGATCAAAATGACTGAAAATGGTTATCACCAAGTGACTTCTTAAGTTCATACCTGTGCATTGGACGGGACCAGGTGTTAAGAAACTGCTGCCTCTAGACGTTTGTACCTGAAGACACCAGCATCTCTCAGTGTTCCCTGCAGCCTGTGAGTGCCACCTGTGTTTTATCTGGACGTCAGGGCTCACGTTTATTGCTGACACCTGGCTTATCCTTTAAGATTTACTTTGAAAACCACCATTTCTAAGGATGTTTTCTAGATCTCAAAAGAAACTTTCTTTCTTTGTACATTCATAATATTTTGTCGACATTTTATGTGTATGCAGCGAAGTTTTTATACGTGACTTTATTTCTCTCACACAGGGGTTTCTGGAAGGCAGGGCCGCATGTCCTGCGGGACCCTCACGCAGAGTGGAGCTGCTGCAGACACTTGCTGAAACGAGATCACATACCTTCCCTTAGCGTGAGTCTGAACCATTTTTAGCCTTGACTTTTAATAGAGAAAGTTTTATTCTGAATTATAGATTTTGCTTCAAAATAAAAGTGATATATAGAAAAAGAATCTGATTGACTATATAATTTAAACCTGTAAGACTTTTCAAAATTTGTTCCAGAATTTTGTCATTAACTGTTTTTTTGCTTTAATACTAGATTGGACAAGATATTTATTAAAATACCTGAACTCCCAGTGCTCCCGTTCCACGCATGTGGGAGACACAGGCCTGCAGGGCGGCCGTGCCTGCGTGTCACCGGGTCCTGCGCATTGTCACCTTTTACGATTGAGTCGTCTTGTGTGAAAAAACCTCACAGATCCCAAAGAAACTGTGATAATTCATTGGGTTCATTTGCTTGTTTCTTTGAAATGAGTCCAGGAGGATAATTTAGCTCCATTTTCTAGAACTTGAGACAGGAAGAGTTTACATGTTGTAAAAAAATGATAAAAATATCGATCTTTACGATACTCTTTACAACACTAACACGCTAACAAAAACAACCCACTTCTTTCCCTTGTGCTAGAATTGAAATCAATGTTTCTTTGTTCATTAATTCGCAAGCATTTTTCTTTATGCATCCCTTGCCTTTTTGCTTCAAGAGAACTTTGAATTTCTATTGTAGCTTCTCTTCCAAATCAGCCAGAATCAATTCAATGCTCTAAGAAACAATTGATTTCTATTATATGGATCTTGTGGTTGATCATTTCCCTGAAGTCCTTTTCTGAAAGGGGAGGTGGAATGACAATCCCCCCATGTGAAGAAATCACACTGATTGTTGTAATGACAGTGACTTACATTATCTGTGAAACTGCAATTATGTGGCAAACACGAGTTATCATGTATCGTGTTGTAAGTAGAATGACTGTAAATTTGAAAAATTTATAAAAACGCTAATATTTATTATCTGGTAGATAAAATTGATAGTAACGTAGTATGTTTTCCAAGAAAAAGTGCCTGTGCTCATCCTAGAGGACCCTCGAGTCCTGTAAGTTTCTGTCTTTCTAAGGGGTTTGTTACATTTCAGATGCAAAACTTCATTTTGTTGACCCACCAACCAATAGTCGTCATTACTGGGAGTAACGACGAAATTAGTTGAGCTGTGATGACATCAGCGTTGGGGGCCACAGGCTGAGGAGCTCCAAGGCAGCAGGAAGCAGGAAGCAGAGCAAAGGGACTGTGACAGGAGCCTGCGGCAGGCCCATGGAGATGAGATGGCGCATCCATTTGCTGGTAAGTGCGCGCCCGCAAGTGGCTGCTGAAACTACACACTTTCATCTGCGTTCCCATGAGAGAGCGTGCAGGCAGGTTTCTCACAGTGGGTCAAAGCAAAAAAGAGAAAGAATGTTTTGGGTCCCATGGGAGAATTGAGTGGAAAGGAATACAAAATCATTTAGTTAGCATTCAATCCACATAACCTGCCGAAATCTGCAGCGTTCTAGCTTAGAACGAAACGTGTCCCCATTTACCTCTCAGGAGCTTGAAAATGTAAAACACCCCGCGCTGGGAACGTGTTGATTGATTTCCCGTTGGCTTCCTGTCCCTCCTCCTCCTCGCTGCTCACCTCTCCACCCCTTGGGTAGCCTTCTTCAGGGTTGTCAACGGAAAAGAAACCAAACTCTGTAAAATACTCAAGAGGTTTATTCTGAGCCAAATTTGAGGACCGTGACCCGGAGCCACGCCCAAGAAGCCTTGAGCAGTGGACTCGCTGTGGCTGGATCACAGTTTGGTTTTACACGTTTCAGGGAGACGGAGATCGCGGGTGAAGTCATACATCAACGCATGGAAGGCTACGTTGGTTTGGCCTGAAAAACTTACAGGTTATAGGTGAGTTTAAAGACTCTTTGATTTGTACTTGGTTAAAGAAATGAAACTTTGTCTAAAGTCTTGAAATGCGTTTTTTTTATTTTTTATTTTTTGTTTTTATTACAGCATATTATGGGGGTACAAATGTTTAGGTTATGTATGTTGCCCTTTGCCCCCGCTCAAGTCAGAGCTTCAAGCGTGTCCATATTTTAAGTCAAGATAAGGAGTCTGTAAATCGGAGATGGGCCACCTGACACATACCCAGAACCCAGTGATTTGTTGTGACTCGAGGGCCAGCAGGTGTGTCTTGCACAGCCTTAGGCCTGTTAATGGGTCACAAGGATGTCTCCGAGAAGGCGGGGGGCAGGAGGAGGCATGTCTGACCTCCCTCCTCCTGGCAGCAAATCAGTTTTGGGGTATCCCCTTGGCCAAGAGGGGCTCCATTCAATCAGCTGGTGGTGGGGGAGGCTTAACGATTTTAGTTCACAGGGTGACGGGAAGGCTTGGCGAGAAAGCAAGTCCAACAGGGAGCTTCTAGATTGTTCTGAACCGCTGCTCCAAACATGAAGGAGTTAGTTTCCATCTTCTCTCAGTCTGGGTTTCCTGAGCGTCTGGGTTTCCTTCCAAGTGATCTGGATTAGCCCAGGTACCATACTGGTAATGGGTAACGATCTGATTTTTCAGACACTCTGATTCAGCAAGAGAAGCAACAGGGCCGGAAGGTTCTCTCTCAAGGTGATGGGCTCAGGTTATCACGTGTAAGCAGAAACGACTGTGTAGTTGGCTAATAGGGTTTATTGGCCAAACTGTGACATGCCCGAGAGTGAAAAGAGAAAACATTAATGATTAAGCCAAGACAACAGGCTTACACCAGAACTGTCCCAGGATATATGATCATTTTACATCTAAATCCCATTTTTTTTTCCTTTATAGTGTCATTCTATGCCTGGGGCATAAATCTCTGTACTTCCTGCCCAGATTTTCCAGTGAAAGAGAGCTAACCAGACCACGTAATACTCAGAATTTATTTATTGTTTGCTACATTTACTGTGACTTTTCTTGTTATAATGCCCTCGTAGGAGGCTGGGGGTTTCCTCCTGCTGGAGAACTAGAAATGCAGTCTGAGCAACACGGCCTTGGCTGAGCCCACTGACCACACTTGGTTAGATTCACTCTGAGTTCTTGTCCTTTCTCACTCTCAGCGTTAAAAGAATACAGAGATACAAACCATTTCACTGTTCTACCAGTGTTCTCTCTTCATAGAATTTCTCTTCCAGTCCAAACTGTGGTTGGCCAGCGTAGTTCATCTGGACTAGTTTACTAATTTAACTTACTCTGTTCCTTCTAGTTAAAGTTGATGACTTTCCCTGTAATGGAAACTTCCATTTCTGACTAACACTTACTCTTAGGTAGCTAGCAAGGGATTCGGGGCTCCTAGGGACGAAAGTGGGTGCTGTTGCAGTTCACCACCCCAAACGGACTTTCAAAGAGGCTCATGGGAGATCTTCACGTGTGGTAAGATGCAGGTCATGCAACTCCCAACTGTCCAATCAAAGTGGTTCTACTGTGATGTCTGAGTCACAGGGAGGTCCCAATCTGGACACTATAAAAGACCCAGACCGTAACCAAGCCCTCCCTTTTGCTCTTGCTTTGCTGAGACGAGGGGTCTGGGATTCATCTGTGGCACAAATACCCTGCTCTGAAAACCTGTATCTTGTTCTTGCTCTGTAATCCCATCTGCTCAGCCTCAGTAAATGTCACCTCATGTCATGCCTGTCTTCCTGTGGCGTGTCTGGTCATTCTTCAGCCACGAGCTCACCAAGAACCGGGAACACATCTCATACTGAAACCTGACATCACCGCCCAAACTTATTTTTCAAAAGATTTGTTGCATATTAGGTTGCTTTGGCCTTAGTCTATCCATTTTATGCATTCAACATGCAAATTCATCTGATTTTTCTGTATTTTAGTCTGCTCACCTTTAAGTATATAAAATATTTTAACAATGTAATAATATTTGGACTCAGAAAAGTATAATAGGTATTAATAATTACTTCCCTTTTTGGCTGAAGAGTAATAGTAACATTTTAGAAAAATTTCCTACTTTTTAGGGTGAAAGTAAAGAGCTATTAAAAATGTACTTCGTGTATATCATGTTAGGTGTTTAGAATGTAATATGAAAATTGTTTTGTGTCAAAGATGTAATAATTTTGAAGGAAATCTGAATAATTCCAAAATTATTTCTATTTTAGTAAAACCAAAGTGAAAAGTTCTAAAAAAACGAAAGTAAAAAGATGGTCATTACACTCTAGATTATGTATATATTCGTGTCGATTTTCTTTTTTCTTTCCTTTTATGCCTACTATTGAACATAGGTAAATTATTTTATCTTAATATTTTTAATTATTTATTTATTGATTAATTCTTTTGCAGACAGGGTCTCACTCTGTTGCCCAGGCTGGACTGCAGTGGCGTGATCATAGCTCACTGTGGCCTCGAACTTCCAGGCTCAAGGGATCCTCCTGCCTCAGCCTCCGGTGTAGCTGGGACCACAGGCATGAGCCAGCATTCCCAGCCATCTTCGTATTTGTAAATCATGAAGCTAATAATCTTTGGCACGAAGAAAAATCGGTTATCTGTAACGCCTAAATCTGTTTTTGTATGAAGAAATTCAGAAAACAATATCCTGGGAAGCACTTCCAGAAAGATGGAGTGAGGGCCTCCGAAAGCCCGTTCCTCTGTGAGAGCAGCAAGAACACGGGCAAAAAACCCAAAATCAACTTCTGCACAATTCTGAAAATTAACTAAAAGGATTGCCACAGTCTGAGGAGCATTTATTCAACGGAAACTTGGTAAGAGCAGCGAGCTTTGTGTATTTTTAATTTTCCCTACCCGTCCCTCTCTTTCGAGCTTCCTAGTTGTGAGGTTGCTGGTTTTCGGCAATGCCAGACCTCCGACCTGTCTGTTGGCTTGCTGGTTACGGAGTCTGGGGAACCAAAAATTGACCACCAAGACAGCCTTGTGGCTTGAGGAGGACGTGTCCCCAAACTGCAGATAATGAGAGGGACACAGGAGTCCGCCGAGGATTTCTGGGAACGCCTTTGCTGGCCTGATAAAGCCATTGCTTCTGGGCTTCCGTCTCCTCTCTTCCCTCCCTTCCTTCCGCAGGCTGCAAGATTGCTGGCGGGTGACCGCCACGTGGCCATCGTGAGGAAGGAGAGACCTTGGCCCTAATGCTTTGAACTGCTGACCAATGCCAGCAACCACTTCCAAACCTTTTGCTTATTTATGAAAAGTAAACAGACTAATTTGTTTAAGCCACTACTTAATCAAATTTTCTGATACTCACAGGATAAGTAATTCCTAACTGACACGGATAGGAAACTGGGCATACGAAGCAGGAAAACAGTCATTTATGTGATTAGTATGAAAAATAGGATAGCTTAAGTAAGGAGCTGAACAGAGGGGTTAAGTAGCTGAATGGACACAGTGGAAGGTGAGTCACAGAGCTGGAAGGTGAGGTCCAGGACCTTTCCCAGAAGGCATCAGGAAGGGATAGATAATAGACATATAACAAAATTAAGAATTATGGAAAATAGAAGAAGTAGCATCTCTATCTGAATAAGAGGTGATTCAGATGAAAAGACAAACAATAGAGAGAAGGAAATACTTGAAAAAATAATGATTGAGATTTCCACAAATTAAGGAAAGGTTCATACAATTAATTGAAGGATATCGTGTGCTGTGAAAAACATATAAATGAAAACTTACACTTATGCATTTTATGGTGAAATATAAAAAGATCGAAGTCTAAGAAAAAAATCTGAATAGCTTCCATAAACTAAGAGCAGACCCTCTCAATCTAACAAGAACTGCCTTGTTGTCAGATTGCTCAATAGCAATGCTGGATAATGGAATACTGTTTTTCGAGGGTTAAATTAAAAGGCATTTGAGTCTAGAGTTTTTCCCAGCTGGATTATCACTTGGGTGCATGGAAAACATCCTCACAGGTACAGTGCTTCAGAAGACTCACCACGCAACGATTCTTTTTGAAAACACTCGAGGACAATGGTCAGAAAACTGTGGTCTGTTGGGCAAAACTGGTCCACCAATGTTTTTGTAAATAAAGTTCCTTTGGGACCAGTTCCACTCATTCATTTATATATTGTGTATGGCTTCTTTCCCGCTGCAATGGCAGAGTTGAGTGGTTGCAACAGAAACCGCATAGGTCCACAGGCCTAAAATATTTCCTATGCGGCCCTTTACGGAAAGTTTGTGAACTTCTGCTGTAGGATGAAAAACTTAAGCAAGAAAAGAAATACATGTAGGATACTTTGAGGTAAGGGAAGTTAGGGTGAGTGAATAACTTGCTTAAGTTTGCCGTTTAAATAATAAAGGACCAAAACAAGCTAAAATATATCCAAGAGAATCAGAATTGAGGCATTTTGTCTGATGACCACATCAGTGGGAGGAGAAAAAAATCCAAAGGAAGTGAGTCTATGTGGAAGTGTTTGGCTTGTTCAGCCAGCACTGTGGTATATGGGGTTTCGGGTTTGCGCGGAACATAATGTCACATCTGAAGAGGCCCCGCTCACATTATGGATGCAACTTAGGGATCTCACTGGGGCCTGATTTGTGGGCTGGTGAGGCCAGGGCAAGGCATGAACAGAATGCGCTTCCACGACGTGATGTCTGAGCTGCCCCGAGAGTAGCGAGTGTGGCCAGGGCTGGGCGGGACAGCTGCCGCCAGGGCTCTGGACACCTTCCGGACTAATTTAAAATGATTTTTTTCTTGAGGAAGGTTTGCCTTTCTTCACACACATTTGCCCTCTGAGATAGCAGCTACCATTTTTAAAAAGGACAATTCAGCTATGGATGGGCTTTAAAATGACAGAGGAGAGTAAACAGACGTGTGCCATCAATAAGTTAGTGGTCACCACTGGAAGTACATAAATAAAGCAGCAGCAGAGTGGTCCAGCTCTCCAGTGCGAGACAGAAAAGGAGAGAGCGAAAAAGAAGAAAACACGGCAAATAGAAACGTAACGTAGTCTGTCAGAAGTAAATCCAAATGTAATAGTAATTATAATAAATACAAATGCATAAACTAATTCACCCAAAGACAGATGCTCAGATTAGATTTTACAACGATGGTTGTTAGGCAAGGGAATCGAATGACTGCATCTCCATGGAAACATAGACGTGACATGGTAGTTGTCAAGTGACCGTTAGTACTGTGCTTTTTTTCCGTATTGAGTTAATTATTCAGAATCGAAGTCATGTCCGATATCCTGGAGTCAGACGTGGGCATCCTAAGGTTTTACTTTCCAATTAATGATCTGTTCCAGCAGTGACTTTGCTTAGCAAATTCCTCATGTGACTTAGTGAATGAAAGAAAACTCCTGGGATAATTTTTAAGAGTCTTTTATATTCTCTTATGCGGAAAAAAATTCTGCCTTACTAAAAATAAAACTTCATGAAACAGTACTAAATAGCAGTGATTTTGGAAGTGAAATTTTGATTAACTTGTTGAGAACGAAATTTGTTCTCAAAGAGCTGTCAGCTATGATACAAAGATGATGAAATAGTGTGCAGAGTCACAGAGAAATTCAGTCTCACATATTTTGCCTGTAAGTTGACTAGTTAATTATGAAACACAGATAAACTATAGTTCAATGAGTTCTTTATGATACGCCTGCTTATGTAAAAGTATTGGTAGATTTCTTCCATAAACTTTATTCTGTTCTACTCAGCTTTTTGTCATTAGATTGCAAACTACTGGATGCAATGTAGTTTTGAATCAGACAGCAAGAACTGAACACTTCCCCTGTTTTTATGATTAAAAACCATACATAAAAAAAAATGAGAACACACGATGCACAGTAGGTGATTGGAGAATAATTTCTAATTTCCGGTAACAATAAGCACCTACTTCTAGTAATGTATCTTAGTGCCAAAATGTAAAGTCATGCAGAGTGCAGTTCTGTTTTTTTGAGCTTGGGAAATAAAAGCCGTTCTAAACACTGTTTTCTGAGCTTGATCACCACTTTGGCCCTTCGCAGTGCTGTTTAACGTCTGAGAATGTTTGCTCTGTAGAAGTCCAAAATTTCCACCACGTCGTCGCCTCTGCAGTGGCAACAGAAGAGAAAGACACATTCAGGGAATCGTCACATTGTAACAGTAACCATTTCAATATCCAGTTCATCTGCGATGGTTTCCACAATCAAATAATTAAGCCTCCAAACACTCTAATGTCTTGAAAATTTATAGCTAGGAAAAGGGGGCGGGGGGGGACCTGATTTTGTGACTTTAAAAGGATATTTAACTAGAAGCCAGGTCAAGCTGTTCCTATACACATTGGTTAACATAATAAAAATGACAAAAGAAAAGATGTCATCTGTAAGATCTCTTAGAAGAATTTGGAAGCCCAGTCTATGCTAGACTCAGCTACGTGGCCAACATCTTGTGTCTAATAATGAGCGACATTATTAGGGAAATTGCAGGTCAGGGAAGGGAGCAGCCTGGTGGGGGAGAAGCCTCTGCGCGGGGAGACTGTAGAAGATGAGGAGAGACGAGATAACGAGGCGCTCTTGGTTACGGGACTAACATTTCAGCACCGCGTCCTCGGAGAGCAGCAGGGAACCTGGTGATTGTTGGTTGATATTGCAGAGGCTCATCTGAGAAAAGGTAACGAAAAAGGGCCACGCACCTGCTTGGCATTTGGCTGACGATAAATAGCTATGAAGTTTCTTAGTGCTGGTTTCTGAAGCTAAATTTTGGTTACCTCGTTGCTACAGACTGAGTGCGTCACCCCAAAAATCCATAGTTTGAAACCCTAACCCCCTGTGTGACGGCGTTAGCAGGTGTGGCCTTTGGGAAGCAATTAGGTCATGTAGGTGAGCTCTCACGAGTGGGATTAGCGCCCTTGTCAAAGAGACCCCAGAGAAGTCCTTGTCCTTTCTGTCGTGTGAGAGAAAGGCTGTCCGTGAATCGGAAAGTAGACCTTCACCAGACACCGACTGGGCCAGCACCTTGACCTCGAAGGGATCAATTTCTGTTGTTTATAAGCCATGCGGACTACGACAGTTAGCTATAATACCCCAAACAAACTGAGACACTCATTTTAGTAAACATATCAACATTTAGTCAGAGTTGGAAACAATTAATGTGAGTTCTTTGACTTCTTTTTTTTTTTTTTACAGATATATGTTACATATTTTTGCTAGTCATTTGAAAAATATTTATTGAGGATCTACTATATGTCAGGCATTTCGCTAGGTTCATTTACTATTCAGGATAAAGTTGCTGCCTTCAAGGGGGTCACATTTCAGCAGTGAAGACAGGGAATGAATAGGCAATTACGATATAGTCTGTGGTCACAGAATGTCATGGGAGCCCTTAGGAGTGCCGCTTGATTCAATGTTGGAGATCAGGGAAGAATTCCTGGAGAAGGTGCTATTTTTAGCTGAGATCTAAAGCATACACAAGATTAGTCTGTGCAGGCCAGTGGGGGTAGGTGAAGGGTGTATTCTAGGCAGGGAAAACTGCGTGTATGAGGCTGAGGGGCTAGAAAAATTGTGGTGTATCCAGGGAGACCTAAGAAGTTAATTACAGTTCAAGAATAAAATACCGTGTTGGGGGAAAGGGAGAAAGAGATTAGACTATTAAGAATTACTTTATAATCCGTGCTGACGGGTTTGAATTTCACGACAAAGGCCTTGGAAACCACTGAAGGATTTAACTTCAGGGTTATGTGCTTTGATTTGTTCTTCAAGAAGATCACCTTAGAAGACATTTTATAAACGGAACTGGGAAGGGAGAAGACCAGGAGCCAGGAGATAATCTGAGAAGTTCTGAAATAAACCGGGTAGGAGCTGGTGGTGGTCCGGACTCGCTAAGCAGCCGCGAGGATGGACGGGTCCCAAGGCTTTGGGTTGACAGGAGCCAACTGGTTAGATGTGCGGGCGGAGGGGGGAGTTAAAGCCAGTGCCAGCGTTTAGGATTTGAGAGCCTGGTGGATGGTGATGACGACGATGGTGACATTCTCCGAGATGGGGAGAATGGAAGGGGGGCGATGCCCTCGCGAAGGTTTTTAAGTAGAGTCGTGCCTGGGCTGTCTTGTGTTGTGTCTTGTGTTTCACCGACTCTCACTATTTCTCCCTACAGTCAGGGTCACCTTTTGAGACTTCCTGCCATTATTTGCTTATATTTTGTTTCTCTCCTTCTCATGTGTTCCGTTTTTACTTTACTAAAGAATATTTCTTCTCAAAATATTTTTTTGGTACTCCCATCCCATTTTAACTTTTCACATATCCCATGAACATGAGAAAACTATTGTCAACTTTCTCTCTCTCTCTCTCTCTCTCAAGTCTCTGCTTTGAATCCGTATTTCTTACCCGTTTTGGACTTTCAGATGTTTGGCAATAATTGTCTTCACGCTGGGATTTTTATGGTCATTATGTGTCAGTTGCTTGGAAATTTGTAGCTTATTTTTAGGTTGATTGTGAAATATTCGCCCCAGCAGCATTAAACCGCAAACACATCAACAGCTTAACTGTGACAGTCATGAGAACTTAAAGACTAAAAATTCGGGCAAATAGATGATATACAATGAACAACTTTCTTATTATCAGTTTTCTATTGTTATTGTCAAAATTATCACAACATTAGTGGCTTAAAACAGCATCCATTTATTATTTTATAGTAATGCAGGTCGGAAGTCTGATACGGGTCTTGCCCAGGCTAAATCCAGGTGTTGGAGGGCCGTGTTCTTTTCTCGAAGGCTCTGGAGAAGAGTCCGCGTCTTGCCTTTTCCAGCGTTTAGAGGCCGCTCACATCCCTTGACTCGTGGTCCCTTTCTCCACTCACAGCCACCGATGCCACGCTGCGTCCTGCTCTCATTACATCATCCTGACCTCCTTTTCTACCTTTTTCTTCTGCTTTTTTTTTTTTTTTTGAGACAGAGTCTCACTTTGTTGCCCTGGCTAGAGTGAGTGCCGTGGCGTCAGCCTAGCTCACAGGAACCTCACACTCCTGGGCTCAAGCGATCCTCCTGCCTCAGCCTCCCGAGTAGCTGGGACTACAGGCATGCGCCAC
>CAUYSK010115805.1:0-54760 GCA_963575035.1 Avahi laniger
CTACAGGCATGCGCCACCATGCCCGGCTAATTTTTTCTATATATTTTTAGTTGTCCAATTAATTTCTTTCTATTTTTAGTAGAGACAGGGTCTCGCTCTTGCTCAGGCTGGTTTTGAACTCCTGAGCTCAAACAATCCGCCGACCTCAGCCTCCCAGAGAGCTAGGATTACAGGCGTGAGCCACCGCGCCCAGCCTAACTTTTTAAGGAACTTCCAAAGTGGCAGCACCATTTTACATTCCCACCAACGGAGGTATGAGGCTTCCAGTTTCTTGCCCTTATTTGTTTCTTCCTTTTTTAAATTAAAAAAGAATAGCTCTTACTGGGCTGAGGGCAAGAGGTAGAGCATGATTGATAAAGCTAACGAGTAGACAAAAGGCACTACTGGTAGGTCATATCTTGGTCCTGTGGGAGGATGATGTGGACCAGGCCCCAGGTAAAGCCAGGGGCTCCTTGGCATCCAGGTCTGGCTTCTAGTCCTTTCCGTTCCCTTTCTTGGCTTTAGCCTTGGCTTTGGTCTTGGAGATTCAGGGCTTGGTCACACAGTGGTCTTCTGGCACTGGACATTGTAGTGGTCCTTCTTCAGGGTGCCTTGGCGGACTTTGGTACCTGTGCTCCCTTCACATGCCCCTCAGCTCTTAAACTTTACTTGCAGTCAGTTGCAAACTGCTTCTTGCAGGTGCCCTCGGGGAACCCCGTGCCCCAGTCCTTGCTGCTGGGGGTGCAGGGCTCCCAGATCCACTCCATGCACTCCCTGGGCTGCCCTTCTTCACCTCCTTTCTTTTTGGCCACCACGGGAGGTGAGCAGTTGAGCACCAGTAGGGGGAGGAGGAGGAAGCCTCTGATGCTGTGCTTCATGTCTCTGGGTGCTTGTGCTGCTTTGCTCTCTCCCACGCTGGCGCTTTCCCTGTTCCAAAAGATATTTTCAATGGGTATAAAATTTCTAGGTTCAGTTGTTTTCTTTCTTTTTATTTATTTATTTATTTGGAAGAAGATGAGGTCTTGCTTTGTTGCCCAGGCTAGAGTACAGTGCCCTACAGCCTAGAACTCCCAGGCTCAAGCTATCCTCCTACCTCATCCTCCCCAGTAGTTGGGACTACACAGGCACGTGCCACCACATCCAGCTCAGTTTTATTTTAGTCTTCTGGATTATATAATTTCTGATGAGCAATCTGCTGTCATTCTTATCTTTGTTTTTTCTACAAAATATGTCTTTTGTGTTCTCCGACTACTGTAAAAATTTCTCCTTATTACTGATTTTTTAGTGGTTTGATTATGATGGGCCTTGGTGTAGTTTTCTTCATGTTTCTTGTGCTTAACTTTTGTTGAACAATATTTTGCATTTTTACTTAAAGCTTATATCCCACATTGGAAAATAAAAATAGAGAATTTTATAAAATGAGAGTGTGAAATCCTCATTCATAGTAGAAAATATGCCATAGTTTCTCTGGTCAAGAAGCGCTAGAATCCTTTAAATTGCTCTGGTATGTTTCTCCTTAGAAAAGTTTCTTTGAAAAAGGCCTTGGAGATAATTTTGTCCAACCATTATACGCAAGAAAACTAGAATCCAGTGAGATTAAGTTACTGGCCCAAAGTTACAGAACAAGTTAATAGTAGTAGAGCTTAGACTTCTGATCCACTCTTAGCCCCTTCCTATCAAATTATACCGCCTCTCTGACAAACCTGGTAGCAGGAGGATGACTAGGGGTATGTGACTGCTGCTGTGCTCTTAGGTTTTAGGGTTCCTTTACTTCTGAGCTAGAGAGTATGCCTTGTTCCTCTTCCTTTCCCCGTCTTTCAGAATTGTGGCAGACGTGTGTCTCTCAAAAGAACTGTCTCTTCTCAATTTCCAGCTCTCTCATTTCTCCACACAAACACTTCTATGAAAAATTCCCTGTTACCATCCATAAACAATGATAACTATTTCAGACTTCCAGTTATGTTATCTTAGGAAGTCTATGATTTGGTTAGGCTTGCTATTCTTAAATAGGAGTTAGCTTGAGAGGTAAACTTTTTATTTGGCTTCAGGGTGTGAACTTGCTTTCTCTTGACATATGTTTCTGTTCTTCTGCCCACCTAAGTTCCCCCAAGTGAGAAGTACATGTGAATGTAGGTTGGTGGTTTTTTTTTTTTTTTTTTTTTTTAAGTTAACCATCTATCACATCCATGGCACTTCCTTTCCCTTTTTCAGATTTCCCTTGTTTTTAGAAACCTTTATATTGGTTATTCTTCTTGATGACTTTCTTTGTAGATAATTGTGGAGCACCTGGAACATTTTGGCAGAGGTGGAATGCTTGCTTTATGGTTCTTTATCCTTTTTGAAGCTTATCTGATTGGTTGTACATTCCCATGCATTAGAAACATTGTCTGGTAATATGGAATATCCAGACACCTTATTTTGCAGAGTTCAGGTTTGATGAAGGTGGTTTTATGAGCCTCTCAGAAGGCCAGTACATAATGAGAGTAGTTTTCTAAGAAAACTAAAATGCTATGATATTTTATAAAAAATATTTAGAAATCTGAGGTTTTTTTTAAAGTCAGGTTTATTGAAATATATATTAAGATTTAACCCTTTTTTGATGTACAGGTCTGAATTTTGATGAATTTAAGTCTAATAACAACAATAAAGAAGAAGATTATTTTCATCATCTCAAAAAGTACCGTTTTGTATTCTCACCAGCAGTATATGAATTCTAATTTCTGTACATCTTCCTTAGTACTTTAGTATTGCCAGATTATTGTTTGTTTTTTAAATAGCTGTTATAGTAGTTACGTAGTGGTAACTCACTGTAGACTTAATTTTCATTTCCCTGTTAACTACATAAGCATCTTTTGTATGCTTATGTAAGTCATCCGTATATTTCCTTGGTGAAGTTAATTCATATTTTTTGCCCATTTTTAAATTGTGTTTCCTTATTATTGACCTTTGAGTTTTTAATGTATTCTGAATAACAGTTCTTAGTCAGATATGTGTTTTGCAAATATTTTCACCCAGTCTGTGGCTTTTCATTTTCTTAATGGTGTCTTTGGAAGAGCAGAAATGTTTAATTTTTATGAAATCCAATACATCAATTTTTTTCTTTATGGTCTAGGCTTTTTATGTTTTATCCAACACATCTTTACTTAAACCAGGGTAATAAAGATTATCTCTTATGTTTTCTTAGAAGTTTTATAATAAGATTGAGGTTTTATATTTCAATCTCTAAACCATTTTGAGTTAATTCTTGTATATGGAGAAAAGTATGGATTGAGGTTCTTAATTTTTTATATGGATGCCCCAATTTTTTCTGAACCATTTGTGGAAAAGACTATTTCATCAGATAACATTGGCATCTTTTTCAAAAATTTGATAATTGCATGTCATTGAATGATGACTATATATGAGCGAGTTTATTTCTAAACTCTGTTTTGTTCCATTTTCTGATCTTTTGGCAAAACCACACTGTCTTGAAAACTGCAAATAATCAAGGTAAATCATGACATCAGGTGGCATCAGCCCTTCAACTTGGCGATTTTTTTTCCAAAAATTTTTTTGACTCTTCTAGATCTTCTCTTTTTTCATGTAAATTTTAGAGTCAATTTGTCAATTTCTGTGAAATTTTTTGACAGGATTGCCTTGAGTCTCTAGATCAGCACAGTACAGTAGTGCTGTCTGTAATGATGGAATTGTTCTGTTTTTATGCTGTCAAGTGTATGGCAGTCACTAGCCATATATGACTGTTTATTTTTTAGAGGCAGGATGTTGCTCTGTCACCCAGGCTAGAGTGCGGTGGTGCGATCATAGTTTGCTGCAACCTTGAACTCTGGGTTCAAGCGATCCTCCTACTTCAGCCTCCTGAGTAGCTAGGAGTACAGACATGTGCCACCACGCTGGGCTGATTTTTTGTAGAGACAAGATCTCGCTATGTTACCCAGGCTGATCTTGAACTCCTGGCCTCAAGTGATCCTCCTACCTCAGCCTCCCAAAGCACTGGGATTACAGACGTGAGCCACTGTGCCTGGTCTGTGTAATACTATTTAAAATGTGGCTAGTGAGATTCAGGAAATGAATTTTAAAGCTTTTTCATTTTAATTTATTTAAATGCAAATATAGTCACATGTCATTAGTGGCTACGGTATTGGACAGTGCAAATACATAGATCATTTTGACTTAATGATAATGAGTCTTCCAACCTGTAAATGTAGTGTAGCTTGCCATTGAGTCGTTGTTTCTTTAATCAGTGTTCTGTAGATTGCAGCACACATATCTTGCAGTATGTATTTTGTTAGATTTATCCCTGAGTATTTCATGTTTTTTGGATGCTATTGTGAGTGGTATTTTTTTCTTCTTTAACTTCCATTTGTTCATTGCTAGTATATAGAAATTTTATATCTTGACTTTGTATCCTGTGATCTTGCTAAACTTCACTTATGTTATTCTAGTAATTTCTTATATGTTCTTTAGAATTTTCTGCATAGACAATCGTGTAAATTGATACTAAAAACAATCTGTCTCTTCTTTTCAATTCTGTATGCTTTTTATGTATTTGTTTTTTGCTTTTATTGCATAGGTTAGGACTATCAGTACAGTGTTGACTAAAAGTTTTATTTGGAGCTGGGTTTTAAGAAGTTATTTCTATGAATCAGTGTTGAATTTTATTAGTGCTTTTTTACTACATCTGTTGAGGTGATCATGTAGTTTTTCTTTAATCTGTCGACATGGTGAATTATACTGATTTTTATCAAATATTGTACGAGCTTTACATTCATGGTATAAACCCCACTTGGCCATCATATAATATCCTTTTAATATACTGCAAGGTTCAATTTAGTGATAATTTGGATCTACGTTCTTGAGAGAGATCGATCTGTAGTTATCTTGTATTATCTTTGCTTAGTTTTAGTACTTTGATAATGCTGGCCTTATAACATTGAGGCAAGAAGTTTTCCTTCCCCAGCCCCCAGACATGGTGTAGCCATCTAGCTGGGTGTGGTGGTCCATGCCTGTAATCCCACCTACTCTGGAGGCTGAGGCAGACAACACCCTGTATTTTTTTTAAAAAAGGTGGGGGGAAGAAAGGCCGTCTTGGGGCAGATTGTTTTATTGTTTTAATTATTTAGTTGTGAATCACAAATCAGTTTATTTACTCGATAAAGGTCTGTGTTATCTATTTCTTCTTAAGGGAGCTTTGGTAGTTGGGAAGAACTGCTTGAGAGAGACATTTCATCTAAGCTATCAACCTTAATGTGTATAGAATTGTTCATAGTTTCACCCTTATCGTTTTAATGTCTGTAAGACTTGTAGTGATGTCTCTTCTTTCATTCCTGATACAGAGGATTTATATCTTTTTTTTTTATTTGATATGCTGCCTCTTTTAAAACTTAAGAGAAGGGGAGAAACCCTCCAATGCTTCAAATCAAGAGAAAACCATAAAAAAGTAATATAATATACCCATATACTCACTACCTAATATTAATAAATATTAACATTTTTCCATTTGTTTTAGAGGGTTTTAATTAAAAATTTTTGAACAGCGAGCATTTAGCAGTTTTAAATTAACATCTCTTCCGACTCCCCCTCAATGCCTTTCCCAACCTGTTACTGAAGTAGGTGTACACCATTCCTTTGCATGCTTTCCTACTTTTAGTTCCTATTTGTGTGAGTTCATTATCAGTATATACCTTTTTTTCTTTGTTTGAAAAATCTACTTAAATGGTGTGCTGTGTATATCCTTTTTGCATCTTGTTTTTTTTCACTCAGCATTGTTTTAGGTACAGCCATGTTGACATTATATCTGGCTTGCACATTTTAACTGTTGTGTAGTATTTCATTGGGTAAAATACACCCTGTTCGATTCTTCAGCTGAATAATAGATTGCTTTTGGTTTTTTCTATTGCAAACATCATTGTTGTGAGCATCTTCATAGATGTCTCTTGATGACAAATAGATAAGTTTCTTTAGGTACTTTGGAGCAGAATTGCCGCATGGCAGGATGTGGGCTTACTTCTTTAGTGTTTAGAATTGTCAAATTGTTCTTCAGAGTGTTTTTGCCAACAGCACAATTCCTGTTTTTCTACATGATACCAACATTGGGGTTATCAGATTTAAATGGTGAGTGGTGGAATTTATAGAGTGGGAAATGGTATTTAATTGTTTTAATGCTCATTTCCCTTATCAAGAAGATTAAACATGGGGTTTTTTTTTAAAAAAATTACATCATGTACATATTTTCAGGGCACATATCATAATTTGATACATTCATATTAAACATGTTTTTGTATGTAAGCTGTTTGAAATCCTCCTGAATTTTTTAACTGTGTTTCTGTAATGTTGAGAAGTTTTAATCTTCTGGGGTACGCTTTCGTGAGTTACAATTTGGACCTTGGCATTGCTTTCTTTTGGTCTGTTGTAATCTCCTCGTGTTTTTTATTTTTTGGTTTTCTTTCTTCTTCTTCTTCTTCTTTTTTTTTTTCTTTTTTTTTGTTGTTGTTGTTGTTATGTCACCCAGGCTTGGAGGGCAGTGGCATGATCATGGCTCACTGCAGCCTCAAACTCCTTAAACTCCTGGGCTCAAGCAGTCCTCCTACCTCTGCCTCCCAAGTAGCTACAACTACAGGCGGGTACCACCACACCCTGCTGATGTTATTTTTTGAAGAGATGTGTTGCCTATGTTTCCCCGGCTGGTCTGAAACTCCTGACCTCAAGCTGTCCTCCAGCCTTGGCCTCCCAGACTGGTGGGATTACAGGTGTGAGCCTAGTTACCTGTTTAGTTCAGGGGGCAGAAGCTGTGTGTAGTCATCTTGTTACAACCGTCAGGTAGCGTTACTGTGTTTCCCAGTGGCTCCTTTATAGCTACTCCTTTTGTAGAAATGGAAAGGAGGGCTTCCTCATTCCCGTCTCTATCCCCAATTCTCCCTTCCCTTGCAGCTGTCCATTCCATTTGAAGACCAGCTGGGTGCCATCATTAGGTCACTGAATTCAAGGAACTGACCTTTGGAACTTATGTGTGGGGATAATAGACCAAGAAGAAATCAGCCTCTGAGCGGAGTAATGTACGATCAGAGTGACAGTTTATTGTGATACTTCTTTCTACTAATCAGAATGCTCAGATTATCATACCAGATCCTCTTTGTTAGATGTCAAGGTCCTAAGAAGCCAGGTTAGTGATTTCAGCCTTCTTGGTACATCTGGATTTCAGAATGAAAGATTTGTATATTGTGTGTTTTATACTATTGAAGGCATGGCTCCATCTATACCACACTCTAGAAAATACCTTCTGATTAATGAGATTGTTCTTGTCCTGTGAAAATTTTAAATCCACTTCCAGAGATTGTTTTATGCATCTTGTTATGAAAATTTTAAGTGCTGAATTTCTTTCCTGCTTTTTTCCTCTGGTTTTTAGGAATAATTAGTTTAATGATTGATTTTAATCACAGCATTTCTTAGGTCTGCTTCTCTTCAGCAAAAGGTTTCTGCCTCATAAGGAAGTATAATATATTGCAGGACTTAATTCAGCCTCAGAATATGTGAGGTATTGGTATTCTGTAGAAGTAGTAGTGCAAATACAGTGCATTGATTTATCTTCTTAACCATATCGAGATAATTGTAGATGTTACATGCAGTTGTAAGATAAACTACAGAAAAATCTCATATACCCTTTATCCTGTTTTTCCTATTGGTAACATCTTACATGACTATAGTACAGTATCACATCCAGGAAATTGACATGATACAATCCACAGACTTTATTCAGATAACCCCCCCTCCATGTACTCTATGTGTGTGTGCATATTTAGTTATCGTATGTGTCATTTTTTGTGACCAGCATCCATCACAGTCAAGATACAGAATGGTCCCATCAAAAGAATCCTTCATGCTACTCTTTGGTAGCTAGTCACTGTGTAGTACATTGATTTTTTTTTTTTAAACATTACTGATAAGACTGGAATATGTGTGTTATGTTAGAAATCTGTAGTCTTAGATAGGAAATTGCTACTCTCTTGAATGTCTTTTAATCCTGCATATAATATATGCTTGAAAACCTGTTGTCTATTGTAAAAGAATAAAATGTGAGAATATTTTGAAAATTAAAATAGCCTCTTAAAACTCTTAGAAGATTGGGTTAAAGTTTTCATTTAAACGACTTTATTGCAGTATAATTTACATACCTTACAAATCACCCATAGAACACTTCAGTGACTGAGCGAACTTACATAGCTGTGCAGCCATCACTACAGTCCAGTTTTAGAACACTTAACATTACTCCCAAAAGTTCCCTCATGCCCATTTGCTGGTGATCCTCACTTTCCATTCATCTGCTTTTAGTTTCTATAAAAATTTTGTGTCAGTATAGTCACACAGTGTATAGTCTTTTGTGTTTGGTTTTGTTCACCTAGCATGATGTTTTTGAGTTTTGTCTGCCTCGTTGCATTATCACTATTTCATTCCTTTTTGTTGCTGTGTAGTATTCTGTTGCATTAATAAACCACATTTTCTGTATTGACTAGTTGATGGACATTAAGACTATTTCCAATTTGTTGCTGTTACGAATAATGCTGCTATAAACATTTAGGTAGAAGTATTTGGGCATTTGTTTTTCAAAAGAGAAACATTTTGTTTCACTGGAGTGGATATCTAGGAGTAGATTGCTAAGTTGTATAGTGACTGGATGCTTATCTTTTTAAGAAACTGCCAAACTGGTTTTCTAAAGTCGTTGTACCATTTTATGTTACCACCAGCATGTGAGGGTTCCAGTTTCTCCACGTCTTCACCAACACTTGGTTTTGTCTTTTTTGAGACGGTGTGTTGTGAATCCTCATCTGGTTTTAATTTGCATGTCTTAAATGACTAATGATGTTTAGCATCTTGTGCATTTGTAGATCTTCTTTAGTCAAGTGTCTGTTCAAATATTTTACCCATTTAAAAAATTAGGTTGTCTTTTTATTGAGTTGTAAGAAGTTCTTTATATTGTGGATATATGTCCTTTAACAGATATGTGTGCCTTTTCATTTTCTTACTGATATCTTTTGAAGAGCAACGTTTTTAATTTTGATGGAGTCTGTTCATAAATCATCAAGCCTGAGGTATTTTGTTATAGCAGCCAGAATGGACAGAATCCAACTTATACTTTATTTTTTAAGAAGACAGTTTTTTATCAGTGAAAGAATAATGTATGAGCCTTTTTAAGGTAGTTTCTAAAACCATGTTGGGAATATTGCCTTGCCTTGACTCTTGGTTTTTAGTTTTCTTACACAACAATGAAAAAAACAATTTATAGTATCTATATTTGTGTTCCAAGAACCTTCTGAATGTACAGTAGTCTTCCCTTACCCATGGGCGATATGGTCCAAGACCTATAGTGGATGCCTGAAACCATGATAGTACCAAACCCTATATGCACTATGTTTTTTCCTATCCATATGTGCCTGTGATAAAGTTTAATTTATAAATTAGGCATAGTAAGAGATTAACAACAATAATAATAAAACATAACAATATGCCAGCACCACTACTCTTGGGGCTGTTCTTAAGTAGAATAAGGGTTACTTGAGCAGAAGCACTGTAGTACTCCAGCAGTAGATCTGATAACTGAGATGTCATTGAAGTGACTAATGAACAGATAGTGTATATACAGTATGAATATATGGTGGACAAAGGGGTGATTCATGTTCTTACTAGGACGGAGAGGGACAGTGCAAGATTTCGTCATGCTCAGAATGGCGTGAAATTTAAAACTTATGAGTTGTTTACTTCTGGAAATTTTGATTTAATATTGACCAAAGGTAACTGAAACTATGGAAAGCAAAACTGGGGATAAAGGGAGCTACTACTGTATTATAAATCTTGTGTGAAAAGTTATAAGGCCTAGGCAGCCTGCTCAGGACATTTTCTTGAAGAGCAGGTAATTAAGCTTGATTGAGATGCACAATATCTATGTATTACAACTCACTCAAATGCCATCTGATATTAGAAGTGCAAGCTAGTGAGGAACCAGTGTCTCTGAAGTCTCTTGTCTATCCTCATTCTGTATAGAACTAATAGAAGAAATTTTTTAAAACTCTTTAATTTCTTCTTTTTCTTTCTTTTTTTCCTTTTCTTTCTTTTTTGTCTTTTGAGACAGAGTCTTGTTGCCCTGGGTAGAGTGTAGTGGCATTATCGTAGTCAGGGGCTCGCTCTTGCTCAGGCTGGTTTAAAACTGGTGAGCTCAGGCAGCCCTCTCGCCTGGGCCTCCCAGAGTGCTAGAGCCCAGCCTCCTTTTGCAACTTGTGACATAGACTTTATTGTTGAAATTTGAGCTTTTTAAAAATTGCCATCTGGAAATCAAGAACAGCAATATAATTCTGGCTTGAGAGCTGATAAATTTTGTCATTTTTTTTCTCTCTTTCTACTTACATCTCAGTTTGGTCTTCTTTTGCCGTCAGCTCACTAGTAGTAAATTATCCAAGTGCAAGGTAGATCTTGAATACATACTATTAAAAAAAAGGAGAAAATATGTTGAAGAAGTATAAAATATACACTTAATTATATCATTAGAGTTGAATTTCGTGCCTATTTTCATCTTCATATGCAGAAGGTAGCACAATGATAACACTTGAAAATGAACCTCTCAGGTGGATTTCAAGCTGAGTACAAGTTAAAGAGGTTATTTGAGTACTTTTTCTGTATCCTGAGCACTTCTGTGCATCAACTCTCTTTTATGAATCTCCCCTTTGCAGAACTGTCCTGGCTTTTGGTCAGTGTGTAAACGTAATATGGACCACATGTCATATAAGTGACTCTGATGATGAAAAACAGGGGCCTGAGATCACCTCTTATTGGGACATGATAGTGTATTATGGACTAAGGAGTTACCTTAGTTCATGCTGCTATAACAAAATACCTGAGACTGGGTAATTTATAAAAGACAGAAATTTATTCCTCACAGCTTGAGAGTATGGGAAGTCCAAGATCAAGGTGCCCGCAGATTGTGTCTGATGAAGACTGTGCTCTCCCTCCAGCCTTGTTATGTCCCTGCTTGGTGGAAGGTGGAAGGGCAAAAGCACCTTGCTAGTTCCCTCCAGCCTTTTAAGGTACTGATCCCATCCACAGGGCAGCACTTGAATGGCCTAATCACCTTTTAAAAGCCCCACCTCTTGGGCATTAAGTTTCAGCATGAATTTAGGAGGCATTGCATTCAGACCTAATTCATATGCATATGGTCCTTAACCTGTGGTCCATACATGTTTACATGCTGACAAAAGCCAGGACAGTTCTGCAAAAGCTGCACATTTTTCTTGATAAGAAGTAAAATGACTTACCTAAACATGGTGGTAAGATGGGGGAAAAGTTAATAGAAATTTTCATTAGTGCTTCATTGAGAAACTCCTTAAATGAGAGAATCTAGTATAAGGAAGAAAGTATGTGTGGCATTTGGAGTGTTAGTGGAACAACGTGTTAAAAATAAACCCTTGTAGGAGATAATTCTCATCAGAGAATTAGCTGTGCCTTTTTGGAAGGTATCTGTTTTGTTTTGCATTTTCCGCAGTCATGTGGAGATTCATCTTATAGATGGAGAACTGCTTTTTGCAGACATTTAACTTACACAGTTTTTTCCCAGCATAGTTTATGCACAGAAGTGTTAATATGGAAGGTGTTAATAAGTGTGTCATAATCTTTTAAACATCTACTGTCTTGAAGTTTGCTTGAAACTGGTTCTGCATAAGTGTTTTCGTGTCTTCAATGGTGATGGGTCTTGCTGAGTTAACCATAGCTTTTGGTTAGGCTACAGGCTGCAGTTAGCAAAGCTGCTTGTAGCTGTATACATCACCTGATCTTGTCTTCTTACCAGCCATAGCGTAATAAACTGAATGGATCAGTCTCCAACCCCATGTTGATTTGTATGCTTTCCCTCACTTACAAACCAGGAAGTATGTTTTGCAGACTTGTTAAGAAATGTGGATAGCCGATGACTGAACTTACCTCCTTCTTTAGTTTTTTCCCCCAAGCATGATAGGTTTTGCTTTTATCAGCTACATTTTTACTGTATGGTTTAATTAGGTTTTCTTTCAGTGTTTAGCACTAATGATGCATTATATTTTTCTTTTTTTCTTTTCTTCTTCTTCTTCTTTTTTTTTTTTTTTTTAAGACACACAGTCTCACTCCGTCCCCCGGGCTGGAGTTTAGTGGCATGATCATAGATAATGCAGCCACACAATCCCAGGCTCAAGAGTAGGTGGGACTACAGGCACGCACTACCACACCTAGCTGACTTTTTTTTCTTTTCTGTAGAAATGGGGTCTCGCCATGTTGCTCATGCTGGTCTCAAATTCTTGGCCTCCAGTGATCCCCCTGCCTTGGCCTCCCAAAGTGCTGGGATCACAGGCATGAGCCACTGTGCCCTGCCTGTTTTCTGTTTTTAAACAATTTCTCTGATATACTTGTTTGTCAGTGTCTTTGGGAGTAGAAAGGGAAGGTGGGCATTTGGGAAGGGAATGTCGATGTGACCAGGAAACTTAATGCTGCTACCATATACCTCTAGGCTGCTCTACTTCATGTAAGCATGATGTGCATAAAAAGATAAATCTGCTAACAAATATTGTAATCCTATTTGGTATGGCATAGAATAACAATAATCTGTTGTGTCTAATTCTCACCATTAGTGTAGCTGCATAAGGATTGATTGGAAACCTTCTGAATCTTTTTGACTTAGAGATTGAACTAGCCTCACTTTTGCCTCCCTAAATATCTGGATCTTTAACGCTTCTAAGGTGCATCCATAGTCCTCATCACTTATGAAATCATTTCTTGGGATATGGGAGATCCTTTTTTTACATTAGTTTCCAGGGATGAACGTTGAGATGGCTTCTCATCACAGATTTATGAATTGGCTGTATCATCCTTAATCTTTGCTATTTTTTGGTCTAGTATTTGTCATCTGGGTTAAAGGTGATTGCTTGTTCTCTTTATATGTAAAAAGTCCTTAGGTTTGTGTCCTAAGGTTTAGAATATACTTTAAATTTCTAAGTAGTTCATGGGAAAAGATAAGTAAAAAACCCCTATTAAAACCTGCAGCAGGCTGGTGTGGTGGGTTATGCCTGTAATCCTAGCACTTTGGGAGACCGATTTTGGGGGATGGGAGGAATGCTTGAGGCTAGGAGTTCAAGACCAGCTTGAGCAAGAGACCACTGTGTCTCTACAAAAAACAGAAAAAAAGCTGGGTTGTGGTGTCAGGTGCCTGTAGCCCCAGCTACTCAGGAGGCTGAGGCAGGAGGATCGCTTGAGCCCAGGAGTTTGAGGTTGCAGTGAGCTATGATTGCTCCATTGCACTCTAGCCTGGATGACAGAGCAACATTCTGTCTCAAAAAAGAAAAAGAAAAAAAGAAGAAGAAAAGAAAAAATACCCTATAGAATAGTCAAGATAAAATAACTTTGTTTCAGCCAAGGAAATTTAAGCTTTGCCTATTCCCTGTGGTAAAGCAAAGGTGTAAGTGAAACATAAGGTGTTATTAAAATTGAATTTGTAAAATATCTTCTTATAGAAGATAGAAGTTTTATTTTTAACTTTAATTTTTAATAAATTACTGTGAAATTGGATATCTATAAATTAGATGTTCTTGGTACAGAGAATATAGCTCCTGATAGTAACTAGAATTCCTCGTTGACTAAAATAGCAATGTCAATAATACAGCAAACAATTTGAAAGTACAATATTTTCATACTTTAAAAAGTTGACACTGAAATATAACCAGGTAAGCTGTTGTTACAATACTGTGTGTTCAAGTGAATATAAATGCTGACTTTAGGAAGAATTTTAAAGAAATGCCTTTCCTTACCCATCATTGCTAATGCTAATTACTACTCAAGGAAGACATCCATTTTCTTTATTTTTTGAAGTTGAATATTGTAGATTGAAAAGAGGACAGGCAGTTTCCAAAAGGCAGTGCCTAGGAAACTTTGGGCTCCATGTGGCCTCTGCCCTTTTCCCTGAGCACCATGTGTGACCTGGGGCAAGTCACCTAAACTTTTTCTGGCTTTTGTTTTCTGATCTGTAAAATGAAAAGCTCAAACTTATTAGCACTCAGCGGTGCTTCCCAGCTCTAAATCCTCTAATTTGTGCATTGTGGTCTAAACAAAAGCTTTGCTTTAAATAAGTACCTCATCTGACAGGCTTAGCAATTAAGTTATTTGCAAATATTTTACAGATTGTGGAAAATAGCATACCTTACTGCTTTTCCCCCCTCATACTTCTGAGAGAATAATGTGACAACAGTGAAAGTTTCTTACTATTTACTAGTTTTCAGATAAGAGCACAATCTCAGGTTGAGTTTTATGTGTTCAGGTAGTAAGATAACTGCAAAGACAGAGTGCTTACATGGACAGCCTTTCTTAACGCATTCTGAGAGAATTAAGCCCTTCTACTCCAAAACTTCCATTGTAGGAAGACAGTTACTTTTTCGCCTCCACATTCAAAATGGTACCAGTTACATAGATCCTTGGGAGAATGATCCTTGGTAGTCATCACTCTGATCATTTTTGGGGTATTCTAGGGTTCTGATTGAGAAAGGATGTGGACCTAGAAGAGTACACAGTGATATAATCATTTTTCATGCAAATTTACCAATGCAAAACAAAACTGGCTGCAGAGATGTTCTTTGTACTTGAGACATTACCACCTGGCATATCCTTTTAGTTTTCCAGTAACCCAAATACTTGGTTAATACCTACAGTCCTTTCTGGTGATAATGTGCTTAGAGTTCCCTGCACTTATTTATTTCTCACCTTATACTGATATTCCCCTCTGTTAGGGATGTTCTCTTTGTTCACCTAGTTCACTGAACTTGAAGACTCCCTGGTCATTTCCTTTATGAACTCCTTTGTCATCTGCCAGCACAAAGTTGGTATTCCCTGTTTTGTGCCGCAATACCTGGGCTTGTAACCATTATCTTTCACGTTAAAAAACAATATTTTATAGAATTCTCTCGACACTCCTATCGCTGTCCATCCCTAGAGGGCAGGGACTGTTAGGTTTGTCAACATCTAAGGTGTCTTAGTTGAATGTTGAATGGTTTATATACTTTTGCTGTGTAATGTAGGCATTTACAGGAAAATTTAGCTGTAGTGACAGTGGCAGTGTATGTGAGCACCAAGAGCAGAACACCTTGACCTGCATGGAGCTAGAAATACAATCATAGCTGCCTTAACAAACACCACACTCAAGCCAACTGAACCCGTAACCACAGCTGGTCCAGAGCATAAAGACGTTAAAGCATGTTCTGAGTGATGTACAGCTATAAATACTTGAGAAACAGGTATGTAATTAATTGCAGAGAGTGAGCCAGCATGGTATTTAAAAATAAATAAATAGACCTTTAAAGGAGATACGTACCCAGAAGACCTAGATGAGATTGCCTGCATTGTCACTAGCTAATGTCTTAAAAAGTCACTGTCATCGCTGGACTTCTTATATCATTTTCTCATTTGTGAGGTTGTTTTGAGAAAATTTCTGGAAAATGTATAAGCAAGTGTGTTGGAAGCGAGAAAGCAACAAAATAGAAGTGTAGTGTAGTGAAACCTAACAAATTTTAACTTCAAATTGTTGAGAGGTTCCTAGCTGACACTCGTCAGAGAGGCTAATACATAAAGCTTGGCATATAGTGGATATTCAGTAAATATTTGCTGAGTTAAGGAAAGAAGTGAGACTTCAAGATACAGTTAACAAGAATGAGACTATCGGTTGAATTTGGGTCCAGATACAGCAGTCTGGGCAAAGGGTGCTTCTGGAGAATGTCTAGAAACACCAGCACTACGTGGGAACGGATTGTAAAGATAAGACCTTAGATCTGGCCCATATTCTATTTGAGGAGGGGAACGGTGTAATCTGTGACAGTGGAAGAATGAACTTTGACACTCTTTGTGAAAAACTAAGTTCAGGTGAGCCGTACTTTGATCTAAAGCAGGAGGTGGGGTAGTAACCATTTATTGAGTGATCATTATAGCCAGGCCCAGTACAAGACATTTTATGGATTTTACAGCCACCATGAAGACACCTCTTGTTACTCCCATTTAAAAGATGAGGATAAAAATAACCCGTCCAGAAAATACTTTGAAAGTAGAATGATACAGTACACTGGATCTCTCAGACTTTGCCTTTACAAATTTGGTGGGGAAGAAAGGTGAAGCTGGTTTTGCCTCCTTGGGAAACCAGTTACTTGTTTTTGTTCTAATTATATACTGAAGGAATAAGTCAGACATTTAAGTTTGTTCTCTTTTATTGAGTATCAGTTGTACTGTGAGGAAGGATCACACGTTTTTTTTTGAGACAGAGTCTCGCTTTGTTGCCCGGGCTAGAGTGAGTGCCGTGGCATCAGCCTAGCTCACAGCAACCTCAAACTCCTGGGCTCAAGCAATCCTTCTGCCTCAGCCTCCCAAGTAGCGGGGACTACAGGCATGCGCCACCATGCCCGGCTACATTTTTCTATATATTTTTAGTTGTCCAGCTAATTTCTTTCTAATTTTAGTAGAGACAGGGTCTCGCTCTTGCTCAGGCTGGTCTTGAACTCCTGACCTTGAGCGATCCACCCGCCTCGGCCTCCCAGAGTGCTAAGATTACAGGCGTGAGCCACTGTGCCAAGCCAAGGATCACACTTTGATGATACGTATTAGCTATTTTAAAAACATCATCTGATGAATGATGGTAATGTGAAAACTCAGAATTTTGGGAGAAAAATAACAATTACATACTTTTGAAAGTAGAACTAAGAACTCTATCCAGTAATTTAACTTCCCACGTCAGTGAGTTACTTAACCGTATTAACCACCCAATGAAGAAATGAAAATAAAATTTTCATCATTCAAGTATTTGACTATACACATCATATCTGTTGTTTTATACTTGAAAGCCACTTTGAACAGATAACATTTTTTCCTCATGCCTTTTTACCTTCTATAGGACAGATAGAGCAAGTCACTTCATTTAAGTTTTCAGTTCCTACGTGCAATCCTTCTTTCTAATTGCATTTATTTCTGAAATGCCTTACAGCATCTTGTCAGCTTCCTTCCTTCACTCCCAGAGATTGGAATCAAGTAGGTCCTTACGATATCGAGAAGTGTTAGGCCCTTTATGGGAAGTCACGATTTATTGCAACACACTGCTGTAATTCCTTTGCCTCTCCATTCACTATGAGTCCATGGAAGGTACTATTAAATATTTAGTGTGCATCTTGGTCCGTTTTGTGTTGCAATAACAGAATACCTATAACAATATCTGGGATAAGGTAATATTCAAAGAAAAGAAGTTTATTTGGCTCGTGATTCTGGAGGTTGGGATCAGGCAGCCCATCTGGTGAGGGGCTTGTGCTCCTTCAGTGCGTGGCAGAATACAGAGAGAAGGAAGTGGATGTACGTATGCGAGGAGAAGAAACAACTTGCTCTCCTTGCAGTAGCAGCAACTAATCCAGTCCCGAGAGAGCAAAAACTCTCTCCCAAAAAGATGACATTAATATGTTCGGGAGGTATCTTCCCCCATGACCCAAACACCTCCCACTAGACCCCAACCCCCAACACTGCCACATCGGGAATCAATTTCAGTAGGAGTTTTGGCAGAGACAAAAAACATAGCAGTGTGCGTCCAGTATTTTGGTTTTTTACTTTGTATGCTTTGAATATTCTGTGTTGTTTATAGGTTTAAATCGTAATCTCCAAAAGGGGAATTGTACTATCTTTTAACTTTGTTTGTCATTGAACTTACTCCAGTGTAAAACAGACTCATTACTTTAAAAAAAGTTTAGTAGGAAGTGGTAGTTTAGTGTTTTAAGCTGTATCAATTGAATGAAACACTAAAAGTAAGGGAAATGATTTTTAGAGGTATTAAGTTGTTCAGTTTATAGAAATAACTTACGAATACCTCATGAAGAGAAATTGAAAAAGATGCCCAATGTGTGATAAATTAATTTTGCATTATTTCTGTCAGCTCTAAGAGTTACACGTTAATACTTACCCGTATAAAGACATAACTAGTGCCTTAATGGTGATTGTGGCACAGAATGCATTTCCAAGAATTCAGCTGTTAAAAGAAGAATATCTATTGGAAGACATTTTTTTAAGTCATCCCTTTTTTTCCCAAAAGTGTAACTGTTTGGGAAGGAAATAAAAATATGAATGAAATGTGTTTTAAATTATGTCTTCAAAAGGGGAATGGAATGTTCTTGTTCACAGATTTAAAGAAACAACAACATTTCACATGTGTTTGAACTTAGAAGTTCTAGAGGCTGAGGCATTTGCTAAGCAGACATTATTTCTCTTTTAATTCCTTCGTTCATTCATGACTCCATATGACACCTGTTTCAGGCTGACAGATCCACATGTGTCACATAGTTTAGGCACAGTGCCAAGCATTCAGCCTTTAGTTAACAGGAGATAAAATCATTAAGAAGCCCAATAATCCATTCTCACATCAGTCTCTATATACTCTGATGAGTAGAGACTGTACAAGTGTGACTGCGGAGAGATTGTGGGCATTAAGTGGGATGGGTAATGAAAGGCACTTCTGGCATTGGGGTGAGACTCTTTAAGTGGAAAGTGACTTCAAATAATGGTGTCAGGATGATGTTATTTACGGTTGGCCCAGGTTCATCTTAGAATGGCAAGTTCTTAGAACTAATTGAAATTTTCTCATTGTGGCACTTGTAATGGTTCTTAGAATGGCTTTAGTTTTAAAATAGAGAAGGTTTCATTGCATCTTTTACTTTTGAGATAAATTTTGGTATTCATGTCTTGATTTCTTTTATACGTAAAACTGCCTACTTAATGTTAAAATTTCCTTTTGCTTTAATTTAAACATCTCTTATCGAGGGTGCACAGCAACCTGATGGTGAACAGACGCACAGATAAGCCCAAGTAGCCAGCGAAATCTAAAATTTTTCATAAGGTGTGTTTAGTTTTAAGTTATTCTAAATGTTATCTATCTATATAGCCAATATTAGGGGTAGTGTGCTATTATTACAGATAACATTGCCTAATAATTTTCTTACATAACAAAGCATAAACTTTAGCCAACGTGTGTCTGCTTATAGTTAGGCAATTTTAATAGCTTAAGAATTGACCTGTATTTGACTTGCATTTGAGTTCTTATAATTTGCCAGGAATTTCAGGAACAGTTTTGAATGTACTCCCGTCTTCCAGTTTCTTGGGACTCGGTGTCTGTCCTTGTGTGTCAGATTCTCAAAAGCTTTTTAACTGGGACACAACAAGCAACCCTGAATCCAGTGGTTTCCCTTTCCCTATTTTTCCTTTTTTGATGGGGGTGGGGAGAAGCTTCTCTATTGGACAACCGTTACCTGTCTTCTCATTTTATCTGCAACTTTATGGATTTTTACTCTCCTGCTCTGAAACTAGATTTTCAACTTAAGAGTATTCAAGTCTGAATTGCTTAATTTGAAGGTAGCTTTATTATTCCAACCCAACACTGCACCCCCCCACACTTCATTTTTGATACAAGCTTGCTGGTTTGAAAGGTGCTAAAAGAATGAGTTTGGTTTCTGCGATTTTGCTATTCAGATGTGTTTGGGGACCCCAGGATTTGGGTTAAATCTATGAGGCATCAGGTAGGGGGATGTCTAGTGTTTTATGGAAGGATTGTGAGAAAACTGAAGGCTACTTCTGAGAAGTTTGTTAGGAGAGTTATTCCTAAGACAGGTGGTTCTCTCAATTCCACATTAGAGTCTTCTGGGGGAGCTGTTTAAGACTCCTTTGCCAAGGGGAGCCCCATTACCCACGTATTAAGTCACTGTCTGTGTTGGTAGGGCCAGAGCATCATTGTTCATTATAGGTTTTCCAGCTGATCTAATGTGCAGTCAGATTTTCAAACCACAGACCCGAGGGGTAAGCATGGTTGAGAATCACAGGCCGCTTATTTCTTCAGCAGCTTGTGCATGTTTTGCTTAATCTTTCAGTGTATTACTATCGAAGCACGTAACTTGTTCAACAAGTTAATATGAAGTTTCTGACTAGATAGTACGATAATGGACAATGTAGGGGTTCATAGTAGCTGAACACTTGATTCCTAGTAACAGTGCCAGACTGGCTCCCTGTCTGCAGTTCTTGCTTCCTCTTGTGGGACTCAGTCCCCGCAACTCAGCCACCTTGGTCTTTTTTTAGAGTTAACTAACAATGTATGATTTTCCTTCCTATCATGGGGCCATTTTCCATGTTTTCCCTGCCTGGGACACCCCCCATTCTTGACACTTCCTCCCCCTTAGCCCTGGCTGACTCCGTCACCAGAGACATAACCACAGAACATGGCCACAGTCTTTGAACACTTCGGAACACTTCCCTCACTTGCAATTTTCTATTTATGTGTGTGATTATTTGCTTATTTGGCTCCCACTTTAAGAGCAGGGATCTGCTTATTTTTATACACTGTTGTATTTCTAGTATCTCCACAGTGCTTGAGATAAAGCTTATATTGAATGAATGAGTGAACGAATGAAAGTGCAAGGCAACTGGAAAGAAATTCCATTAGCTGTATGTGTCTATAGAACAGCGAATAGGAGAGCTAATAGGCCATAAGAATGCAAAGCCTTCTGGGACTGGAGAAATTGTCATAAACAGGAGCAGTCAGGGAAGGCTGTGAATTGGAGGTAGAAGTAGGGAGGAATGGTGGTGATGGTCAAGTTTGACAGTGAAAGGTAGTGGAGAAAAGGTAAGTAAGTAGCCAGACCTGTTTGTTTGTAGTATAGGGATCTTGCTGGGGAAAGGCAGGCATTAGATTGGTATCAAATTGTGTGGGTTAAGTTTTAGTTGAAAGACATTGAAGGTCTTAGAAAAGGTATCAAAGATCAAAACAGTATTTTAAAAGATGAATTTAGCATTGGGGTAGATGCTAAAGTGGAAGGGTAAGAAGGAACTGGAAATATTAGATGTGAGAAAAGAGTAGGGTAGGGGGTTTTATCTGAGCTTCCTGGAGTGTAGTTTTGAGGAATCTGGAGCCTGTTGGGCCCTGCAGTGTTTCATGGGAAGGGAAGGGAGAGAGAGCATTTATGCTGGGTATTTGTCACCTCTGGGCTTTGAGGAATGACTGCAGGATGACTGTTAAGGAGGCAGAGTGAGAAACATTATCAAGGAGAAATAAATAGCCAGTATTTATAAAGAGTGGTTAAGTTTTAGAGGAATTGTTATCTAATGATAACCAGTGCTTATTGTAGCAAAATTTACTGACATAATAAGGTAGTTAGGATTTCTCTAGGTTGATTTTTAAGAGTTGGGGATAATCCAGACCTTTTAAAGTTCTAAATTGGCAGGCAAATCACTTATTCATTAATTGTTTGCTTATTAATAGCACATGAGCCTTAAGACAAATTACTAATACTTTAGGAATGTATTTTCACATATATATCAACATTACTTCTAAGATATTTAATGTGAATTTTATAAGGAAGGCAGTGCTATGGAATTTAAAAAACAAAACCACTGTACCCAGGAGAGAGAAGGCACTGAATAGCAGTAAAACTTTGGCAGATGACTTAGTATTTGCATTGCATTTTTGTCACCTGTAAAATACAGTAGTCCCTGCTTATTGCAGGTTTTGCTTTCTGCCGTCAGTTAACTGTGGCAACTTCTGTCTAAAAATGGATGAGTACGGTACAACAAGAGAGACCATATTCACATAATTTTTATTATAGTATATGTTATAATTGTTCTATTTTATTATTACTGTTAATTTCTTACTGTGCCTGATTTATAAATTGAACTTTATCGTAAGTATGTGTGTATAGGAAAAAGCATAGTATATATAGAGTTCAGTACTATCCAAAGCTTCACACATCAACCGGCCACTGGGATCTTGGAACATAAAGGATGGTACTACTGTAGAAGAAATTGAACTAAATATATTTTAAGTGGGAAGAGCCAACAGGCAGATTGCCTACTCTTCTTTTTGTCTGGACTTACCCACAGTTTAAAAGAAAATAAATCCTAATACAAGGAAAAAATGATAATCATGGTTGGTGCTTTTTTTTTTTTTCCCCCATTAGTTGCTCTTTTTTAATTGCCCCAGGAATAAGATGCATGGAGATTTATCAGTGGTGTTGGCTAATGACTGGCTTTGCAGGAAGCCTAAGCCTACTTAATGGTTAAGCTCACCGGAAAGCACTGTCAAAGCTGGGATATCCATGGCAGTGTCTTGAAGACTTTTCTGTGATACTGGTGGGCACCTACTCTGAAAATTTTCCATGCGAAGGTTACCTTAAATGGCCTGCAGTATAGAGAGCTTTGGGGAGTCATTTTAGTACTTGTACAGGTGCTGAGGTGAGCTCTCCAGATAACAAAGAATGAAGCTTTGCCTACAGCTGCCTCTGCTGTTCACCATGCAGTGAGGTGGGATGGCCTGACCTGATTTAAGTGCCTTGATTTTTGTCATATGTCAGCACCTACCTCTATAGCTGGTTTCTAATATCTAGGCCCTCAGAAAAATGTCTCCTCAAACTGCTTTCTATTCAACTTATCCCCGAAAGTTTATATTTAAGGAAGATCAGACACTACGTAGTCCATTTGCCCCAACGCTCTCTTCCCTAAAGGATCAAGCAGAGCTAACCAGTGACTGTTAAACCCAGTAGGTGTCAAAGGTACAGGGACCCTATCTTTTCTTACCCTCGGGAACTCTGGTGCTTTGCTGGCAACTCCTTTCCCTCCCTTAATTCATCCCTCTCTTACTTGTCTTCTTTTTCATCAGAGCTACCTGGAAACTCAGAATTTGGAGTTCAACCAACCATAGCAAAAATGTTATATATTTGTTCCTTTTCCTAGTCACCACTTTCTGCTTTTGTTTTGCAAAGTCCCAAATAAGCTTAATTAAATATTTATTTCATTCCTGCTCTTTTTTTGAAACATGTAGATGTTTTCTATCCCTCTCCTCAAACCACATTCTAGGAATATATACAAGTAGATTTATTGGAGGGGAGTTGATTAGCCATGGTACAGTGCTAAATTTATTTTAAAATAAATTTAAGAAAATGTAAGTTTTCTTAAAACATTGATTTTTCTTAAAGTACTTAGTATTTGTTTAGTTTTTAAAGAATTTTACTTTAATATGAACTCTGTGTTCTGTATATTCACAACTTTATGCTAACTGTGCCTAAAATATTAAAAGACTAAACAATTTCTCAGTACATACTGTACTTGGATTCCGGCTGGATCCCTACCTGTTATCAGATACCAAATATAGGGTAATGCTCTCAGCCATCAAGCAGGAGCCTGTGTAGCCAAGCGAGTGCAGGACTTTATATATAATTTCACGGTGAGCACCCGGCTTGCCATTTGTGGCAAGTGTAGGTTGATCCTATTATTTTTCCTATGGGGGTATTCTAGGTCATAGATTGGCCCACCAAACCGATTTCAAGTGCTTTCATTGAGAAGGGACGCTTTTATTGGGGGAAAAAGAATTCTACTGGGAAGATTAATGGATCTGTAATTTTAGAGACAGAGACAAAACACTGTCTTAAGACAAATTAAACAAGGGGACTGGCATTCCCTTTAGAAAACATTTCACTAACTTCTTGGTTAGAAAAATTTTCTTAATGTGAGAACCTCAGCAAATGGAGTATTTTCCAGACCTTAATTTCTTTTCATTTTCTTGCCTCTTTTTAGTATAAGAACACCTCTGTTAAGTAGACAAAATTGAATTATTCTAGGCTGCTTCATATTTGTTTTAAATATATATTAGAATCATGGATTTTTCTCATTCAGAGAATTCAGATATTATAAATTATAGCTCCATCATGAGGAATCTGAATCCCAGAGAAAACAAATGACTGGGCAAGGGTCATCCATCCAGCTAGTTGAAGAATGTATGGACTAGATGTTGGAGATCTCCTGACTATTGTATTGTTGTGAGAGCCAGTTTAATCTGATTTGATCTCATTCCAGGGCTCCATTGGTCAAAATAAGTTGAGTTTACAGAGTTTTATATGTGTGTGCGCTCGCTCACGCGTGCTCTCTCCCCCCCCCTCACTCTCTACCATGAAGCCTGTAACTTGAGGAATTTTCAAGTCGGAGAATGTGATAATGGTAATATCACATAATGGCAGATTGACTCAGTGTCTGGTTCCTTCTCGCACCTTCTTGCTGTCCTTACATGTTGGAAGGGGTGAGGGGTTTGTCTCTCAGGCCTCTTCTATAAGGGCACTAATCCCATTCATGAGGGCTCTGACTTAATTACCTTAATTACTTAATCACCTTCCAGAGCTACTCCATTTTAGTCTACCTACATCAACTCAAGAATCCGCTTGAGGTATCTCCAAATTCTCTTAATTTTCACATTTTCAAATGCGGCCCAGTGGATTCGGCTGTGAAGCAGACTGATTAATGTACAAGGACTTATTCCCTCCTGTTGAAACGTATTCCAGAGCATCTCTGTTCTGAGAAGACTTTGAAGTGTGGATTTTTAATTCAGAACTTACTGGTTAAGATGTGACATGAGGAAAGAAACACAGCAGTTCTTGATCATGTAGTACCAAATGTTGATAATCTTCCTTTTCAAGAACTATTTTATAGAGACTCAGGTTTTAAAAGAAAATGTGAAAACATAGTTCTTGATCACAAAGTACTTCAAATTTAATTAGGGAAATTAAATATACAAGCAAAAACTTAATTTAAGAATATATAAACAAGTTTATCTCTATGTTAAATTCTCTGTAATAAAATCATTCATAGGGCCAGGGGCAGAGAGGGAGAGTTTTTGAATGTGGATATTAAATTGTTCCATAATTGTGGCAATGTGCAGGTGAAAGTATTTGTAAGAAAGAGGAAGGATGGCATTTGCGTGTGGCCATTTTCAGTCATTTTAATTAAGCTAAGTTTTTGAATACTGTTCAAGGCATAATCCAACTTAAATGCTATGTTTTGTAGTTCTCATATTTGATAAATTAAGAGAAAAATTAGAGAGCTTGAACATAACATCCTGAGAATCTGCAGGTCCCAGATGGAATCTTAACCAGTCATCCCTGTTGTTCTTGTTTGTTTTTATAAACTAATGTCTGCTGGACCAGACATTCATAACCTGGGATCCACAAATCCCTTGAAATTGCATGCAGACTTGTATGTGCACTTTTTTTCTGAGTAGATTAATAGTTTTTATCATACAGTTGACCCTTTGTATCCATGGGTTTCAATGCTTGAATTCAACCAACCATGGACTGAAAATATTCAAGGAGGGAAAAACAAAAATAACAGCACAACAATAAAAAGTAATACAAAGAGAAAACAGGACAGTGTATAAACTATTTACATAGCATTTAATTATATTAGGTATCATAAGTAATCTAGAGATGATTTAAAGTATATTGGAGGATTTACATAGGTTAAATGGAATATGCCATTTTGTATAAGGGATTTGAACATCCATGGATTTTGGTATGGGGGAGTGTCCTGAAACCAATTCTTGGATACTGAGGGACACCTGTATTCCCAAAAGCTTCCAAGAGAGACCCCACCAACCCACCCAAGTTAAGAACTACTAAAAATTTGATTTGAAATCTAGATCGTGTTCATTTCTGTTCTCTCAGCACTGAGCCTGGTGAATAAATATGTACCAGGGACAGAAGTCTGGTGTTTTCTCTGGGAAAATTACTTACTGTAGATATCCCATAATTCCCTTCACTAGCCCATGTTCTTGCTTCCTGTTTCTACTGGGGCCCAGAGCAGCATGTAAAATGCAAAACATTTTAAGAAGTAGACTTTTCTTGGATCATTTTTTTAAAAATTTATTTTCTAAGTAATAATAACCATTTTTTAAAGCCGTTGATAGACTTGGTAATGTAGCCACCTCCCTGAAGCTTTAGGTCAAATATTAATAAATATTAACTATTTTGAACTCTCTGTGGGGTGGGTAGAATTCCAGTCTAACTTAAAGTGAATATTAGAGTATTATAAAATTAATTCCATTTATATTTAAGCACCGTATCTTTTTATTGCAGTGGTAACTACTCTAAGCATATGTTAAATGATCCATAGGTATAAATCAAATCATACCTTGTTTTGCCTGTTCCGGTAAGTCAGGTTTCCACATTTCACCTTTCTGAAATTGTGGCGCTTATTGTTGACATCCCAGTTGGTGTTAGAAAGTGGAAGTGTGAAGTACTTATTTAAAAACTTCCCTTTGGCACTTGTTAAGAAAACATGACATCAATTGAGGCTTATAGTAGATGAACCGAGAGTTTTAGTTACGTTGTGACCCTTCCGTTAGGAGTCTTGGTTAGACACCAGTTTGTTAATAGTATGGCAACAAGTTAAAATCCAGATTCTTTAGAAAATTACTGGTTCTAAGTCTGTTTAATAATCTGTGAAGTAGAAGGTTTTCATTATTATGAAATAATAGGTACTTCAAAACAAAGCAACAGAGGAAAGAGTGTCCAGTGTACTCCAGCTGCCTCTGCAGGTACTCTCCTCTACCTCTGTATTAGTGTTCCTTAATGGCATTTATAATCGCGCAACAGAAGGTTACCCTGGGAGTTGTAATGTGTAAAATGTATAAATGTATAACCCTGTTGGTTACTAACTCAAACTTTTATCACTGGCATTTACTGCTTTTGGAGTTAACTTTCCTTACTAGAAAAAGGGAAAACAATGAACCACAACTTCTTTTAGGATAATGGAAAGGATACCTACCCCACCTCCCCCAAAAAAGCACCGACTCTCATGTGTTCTTTAGTTTGATAGTGACACAGATAGAACACAGAAAGAAAACCCTATGAAAGTTAGAATTTCAGTAAATGCAAGTAGGGAAAACAAGCAAAACTAAAGAAGGTTCTGTGATCAAAGAAGTGTGGACTCAGGGTAAAAGCAATATGCAGATTTAATATAGAACTTATCAATTTTTAATATTTACCATCTATTTTGAAACTGTGACATAGGTTTCTTAAATTTTTTTTTTAACTTATTTTTTTAGAGACAGGGTTTCATTCTGTCACCCAGGCTAGCGTGCAGTGACTGCCATCACAGCTCACTGCAACCTTGAACTCCTAAGCTCAAGTGATCCTCCCTCCTGCCTCAGCCACCCGAATAGCTAGGACTACAGGTGCACGACAACATGCCTGGCTATTTTTTTTATTTTTTGTAGAGACCAGGTCTCACTGTTGTAGCCCAGGCTGATCTTGAACTCCTAGCCTCAAAAGTGATCCATTCCTGCCGCATCCTCCCAAAGTGCTGGGATTATGGGCAGTGAGCCACTGTGCCCAGTTGGTTTCTCAAATTTCTTCAGAGAACATCTACTTGCACCTTGTCAAATACAACTTAGGAACTGCTAGATATCTGTAAAGTCATGTTATGACTACAAATCTAAGCTAAGTCTTCAAAAGTTTGCAAAACCTGTTTATTGCTTACAATCCACTTGAAACCTCCTCCTCCTTAAAGACACTTTTCATCACTCCAAAGGGATGCATTTTCCCCTTTACATGAAATTCTCATACGCATCATATTTTCTTGATGTTCATCTTACTGCACCTCATATTATGGCCCCTGACTTACCTTCAGTTTTCTTGCAATGTCTAGTACAGAGCCACTTCTGCATTTAGTAGACCCTTCAGTATATATGAACTAGGAGCTCCCCATTTTCCTTGGTGAGGAATAGAATGAGAGACAAGCTTTTCTAAGTAAGAGATTTCCTCTCTTGACACTGCAGCCGTTCACAGGCAGGATTAGGATCAAGAGATAGGCTCTTCAGGAGCTGGTTGTACAAGGAAGAGATTGGTTATCAGCCCCACATTCCAGTGTAGTTACCACAGCTTGTAGATCTCAGAGTGTGGATTGCTCCTCAAAAACTTCAGAGGGGGAAATCTCCATACACTGTACCTTCCCCCACAACCAAACACTTGCTCTCCTTAGCACTTGTATTTTAAACATGTTCATATTTTTCGTAACTCAAATCCTTATTAGCAAGGGGTTTTTCATATTCTTCAGTAGTTGAGAAGGTTGAATAAAGTAAATTCTGGTGTTATGCAAATAAATCGGTTAAATTGATAATTAATGAATATTTTTTTCTGTATGAAGGTTTGAGTTTTGTGCTTTTGGAAAAATTAGGAATTGAATTTGCTGATTCTTTTAGGAGAAGATAGGTCCTTTGTTGGGTAGGCAACACCTCTTTTGTGACTAAGATTTCAGTGGGTAGTCATGATATGTTCTCACCCCAGTCCCTTACCAATCAAAAATATGTTTCTTAGCTGTCATTTGAAGGGAATGGTTTTGGCCCCAGTTGGCTGTATTTGTTCCTATGAGATAATACTTCATACTTATAGATGAATATGACTATTGATGTGTTTGCATCTTTTTGAAGTTTTTCTTACTATAGATTTTAAGTTTGGGATGTGGATACATACTGAAATAACATGGTTTGTTAAGAATGGTTAAGTATAGGAGGAAGTTTTAAATGACTTTTTATAACTGATGGGTTTAATGAAGTACTACCTTATTTAAGAGGATAAGTCTCTTTAAAAGACACTTGGAGAAGATGCTGAATTCGTGATCAGAAATGGAACTCAGAGTTGTGGTCTGCTTTTGAAACAGTTGTGTTCTCTATGTTGTTCTCAATGCATGCATTCCAGTCCCAGAAGGAGGGCTAGCCTGGAAGACTTACAATAACAGCAGGAACCACGGACAGCTGCTAGTGTAACAGAGGTGGCACAACTATAGGACACTGTAACACTGCTGTGTGCCATAAACAGCGGCAGGGCCTGTGCAGGGTAGGGAGGCTCTACAGGGAATCTCACTGTAACAGCAGGCTTGAGTAATCAGGAAAACGGCAAATTATTTTTCATGTACTGTTTAATACAGAGAATATGGAATACAATTTTTAAAAGCTAGAATCATTGGTGCTCAATAAATGCAGTGTTTAAGGCTTTTTTTTTTTTTCCCCTACTGGAATATTTCTTATGTGGTATCAACCCTCTGAGGTATATTTTTGTCTGAAACTTGTGAAAATAGTCTTCTGGTTTTACTACAACCAAAGTTTTTAAAACTTGGATCTGCTTTGTTAATATGTATACATAAGTGTGTGTGAGAATCAAAATAGCATTTCTACACTTTTTCTCCCAGGTATTTATTTTATCGATTCTAGCCTTTTTTCCCTAACCAGGTCGAGAGGAACGTATGACAGGTGTTTTCTCATTTTTAACAGTTGAGAAAACTGAGACTGAAGTCTATTATAAGTTGTTACAAGTCATCTGCAAATTGATAAAAGAGCTACCACTAAAATTCCATTCTCTTAATGTCTGTTACTCTTTTGACTAGAACAGTTACCTTCAGATTAAGAAATACAGCAAGCAGATTATCTCCCTAAATATTGCTATCCCGTGAAATCTTATTGTCTGATCTCAAATCTGTTATTCCAGTTCGCTGAACCCCTTCAGATTTTGATTGTCTCATCCAAAGTGCTGGATGTCGATATCCTCCAGTGCCCTTTCCAGTCTTGTCGCCTGTGTACTGTTTCTACGTCCAAGTCCCTGATTTACAAGCCTTTATGTAGAGCATACACACATACTCAACTGGGTCAGTTGGTTAATTTTTAAGAGTTGGTTGGTAGTAGGTTCTTGTGAATCTGTTAACTCAGAGTCAAAAATGCTTTATTCCTTTATTCTGTGCCTACGTTAGACAAGTAGCTGAGCTGTCATTTTACTTTCATTCTTTTCTTTCTGAGTCCTTATACCTCAATTAAGACACTAAGACATTCGCTGGACATACAACTCAGCAGGCTTCTGGTTTGTTTATTTTTAACTTTTTAAATGGATATAATTGAAACACTAGAGTAGAAGTAAATAACAATCTCCATGCTCATTTCCCAACTTCAACAGATAACCATATTGACAAACTCCTTGATCTTCATAAATATTGTACAGCCTTATCATTTCTGTTAATCCATCAACTGCACTTGTATAAAAGTGCATTCTAGACAAAAAAAGAAAAAAATAGCTCAACATAGTCATCAGGGAATTACAAATTAAAACCATATTGAGATGCTACTGGTATACCCACTTTAATGGCTAAAATTAAAAAGACTGACAGTACCAAGTGTTGCTTAGGATGTGGAGCAATTGGAATGCTCTTACTTTGCCTGGAGGGGATGTAAGATGATATAATAACTTTGAAAAAAGAGTTTGGTAGTTTCATATAAAGTTGAATATACACTTGCCATAGGCATTTTAGCCAAGAGAGATGAAAACATATGTCCACACAAAGACTTTATCGTGAATGTTCATCTTAGATTTGTAATAGCTGAAAACTGGAAAAAGCCAAAATAACCATCAGTGGGAGACTGGATAAACAAAACACACAACAACATGGATGATTCTCAGAAATATTATGCATAGTGAAAGTAGCCACACACAAAAGGAAGAGTATATGCTGTGTGAGTCCATTTATTTGAAACTCAAAGATCTAATCCATACGGACAAAAACAGATCAGTGGCCTCCTGGAGCTGGGAAGGGGCATAAAGGAGGATTGAGGGTGGCAATTACACTGCTGTATACATTTGTCAAAACTTCAACGCACACTTAAAACTATGTGCAGTTTACTCTATGTAGATTGTACTTCATTAAAACTTATCCTAGGGGGGAGAAAACTGACCAAGTCATCAAACTACAACACCTCACATTCTTCTTTGCCCTCTTTTCTGTTTTTATTTTTGTCGTTTTGTTTAGATGGCGGTGATCACGCACCTTTAAACAGGCAGGGAATAGTGTTGGGGGTACCAGTCTTTAGTTCAATTTGAGCCGTGGGGAGAGCTGGATAAAAGCAGAAGGAGTGGTTTCTTTGTTTCCTCCACTACAGGCTATTCGGTCTCCTTTGGAACATGAACTTAGCCTTGGCTTTTGTACCCTTATTCCTGGGCAGAATAGCTCCAGTTTCTTTCAGAGTCTGAAATCTTTCCCCTCTCCCTGCCCAGAATTCCAGAAAAATGTGTTTTATGTTTTAGAGAATGCTTTGTCTAACTAATGAATCTATCATTAGTTCTGGCATTTCTACTTTTGGCCACAAATTGTTTGATGATGACCCATGGCTTTAGAACATAGCAATTTTTGTTAATAAAGGTGTTAGTGATATCAATTAGTTTAAAACTCTTGAGAAAATGTATTCATAATGATATCCAGAACTCCACACCCAACTTTTAGTATTGCTTATGCTGTTGGGAATATAAGGCTAATGGGGATGGGGTATAGTAATGATTTGTCAATTTGCATGACTGACCTGTTAGAATATTGTATTCCTTCTTTGGATTGTCTGTAATGATTTTCTTTGAGTACATGCTTAGAAATATAGAATAATGCAAGGAACATTTGGTCCTAAAAAACTTTGAGACTTAAGGGCTCAAGAAAGGATGGTGGCTTGCCAAAAGAAAACAAGAGTCAATCTGACCCTGATCACCAAAGCTGGAACAGTTTGAGCAAAAAAAATAATGCCAGTATTGGATTTTAACCCATAGGATAAAATAAATGTCCATGAATTCATATTGATATAAATAATTGGATAAATAAATATATGGAAGAGAGGAGACAGCTTTTAAAGAAGAACTCCAGTTAATAAATGTAGAAGAAAAGAAAGAACTAGAAAATCACCATTAGGACCCCCGTCCTCCCCCCCTCCAAAAAAGAACCCCAGTGGTAATTTGTGTAGAATCCATGTTTGTGTGCTAAAATTCGTGCCTGAAAGTTTGAGGGGAAACAGCACATTTGTATAGTCTAAAAGTATTTCTGCCACGTTACTTATTTGAAAGATATTAACATTAACTTTAAGGTGGAGAAATAAGACATAGCAATAGCAACATCATGAACCCCTTGATACAATGCACTGAGGAGGACACAGCATCATTGCTGTGGTACTGTCCAAATGCATGGCCTCATTCTGATCATGAGAAAATAATCAGACCCAAATTGAGGAACATTTCTACAGAGGAACTGACCAGTACTCCTCAAAAGTATCAAAGTCACGAAACACAGAGAAATTGTCATAGAAAGGAAGAGCCTAAAAAATGGGAAATAACAACAGAATTTGATGTGAGGCCCAGATAGGATCCTGAAACAGAAAAAAGACATTAGTGAGAAAACTGGGGGGATTGAATAAGGTCAGTGTTTTAGTTAACAGTATTGGACAGATGTTAATGTTCTGGTTTTGATCATTGTACTGTGTTTATATAAGATGTTAACATTAGGGGAAACTGAGTGAGGGGTATATGGGGAATCTGTACTATTTTTGTAACTTGTCTGTGTCTAAAATTAGTTAAAAAGTAGAATATTTAAAATTTCTACTTATAAAAAGCATTTGAAAAATATTTTATCTTTGCAAATTAGTGAATCAAATTTTCAGCAAATCTTTGCAGAAAGTGCACTTGGAGCAATTTAGTTTGGGGAACCGGGAGTCCTTTTCAAGCAAAGACATTTCAAAGTCATTTATGGAACATACAGAATCCTGACCTTATTGGAAACTTTACAAAGAATGAAAATTGAATTACTTTGATGCTAAGGCAGATATTTACAGTGAAATACCAAATTGAAAATTTGTTGTATTGGAATGATTATACCTGTGCAGATACTTTGATTTCATGTACACAATATACAACCATGCCAGTTTATCCAGGTATCTTTTTTTATAAGCTAAGTATTTAGATAAATCTGTGTGATTGGAGGGAGATCTTACTGATAGTTTGGGAATTCCACTGGATGCCACAGTGACTTAGAGCACTTTTGTCATAATGTGGTTTCTCTGAAGTTAAGTAAGCAGGCTTATTAATTATATTATGCTTTGGGGGCTCAATTTTTACTGCCCATACATTTTTTTTTTTACTTTAATAAAAGAAATAGAAAAGACCAAGAGCATTCCTGAAGAACTTAGACTCAACTTCCTAAGAATTTTGTCCTAGTTCCCCTTAGATATTTAAAAATAACAGGCACTATGGAACAGGTTGTAAAAGTCTGCTTTTTTCATACCAGTGCTGTGTGAGTGTAGGTGGGATACATTTAAGTAGTTGGGATAGTTGAGGTAGGAGGAAAGGTGAAGGGTTAAGGGGTATGTATGTAATCTAGTGAAGGAATTAGAAAAGAAACACTTTGATTGGAAGGATACTACCTGAATGCCAGATTCAAAGGCCTGTCCTCAATATTTATTTGCTGCAGCTTTTAGTATTATTGACCGTTATTTCCTGGAAACTATCTCTGTTTTTAAAATGGTATCCCATTTTCCTTTGTTTTCCTCCCTTTCACTGGCTTTCTTTACATCTACCTCCCTTCTTCTTAAGGTCAGGTTCATTGGGTGGGCAGTGTGGTTTAGTGGAAAGAATATAAACTTGGACTATACTCTCCTTGGTGCTAGCCTTGTATTTACTGTTGGACCTTTGGCCTTTGGTTCCTTTAATAACTTGAATTGTAAGGATTGTGAGAGATGATGTATGTAGAATGCTCAGCACAGCACTTCATAGGAAACATTCATTACCTGTTTTTTTTTTTTTTTTTTTTTTTTTTTTTACTATTTTAAACTGAGAGCTCTTCTGTCTCTGGGGTAGATATTCATATTCACTGAGAACCTACTGTGTCCCAGGCTTTTTGCTAGGGAATGGCAGTATAAAAGATGACTTAGAGCACGCAAGCCTAAAGAGCTCTGTTCTAAGGCCTAGAGAGGCTGCTAAGTACAGTATTATATATAATACGATGTTATGCTACATACCGATAATAGCATCTGCTGTCTGCGCCACATTATACAGAGGACAGTCTTCCAGCCAGCATTAACTGAGCTACTAGCAGGAAACAATTGTTTTGAAGCAAGTGTGGGGAGTATAGAATAACATTGAAAAGGTCAGTACTGCCTTGGAGAAGTTCATAATCTTGTAGGGAGAGAGACAAATAGGATGATAAATTATAATGTAGAACCTTAAGTGGTAGAGGTATGTCAGGGTGGTTTGGGGACCCCGAAAACCTGGCCACAAACTTACTTTCCAAGAGAGTTGGGGAGAGAAGTAGCATTTGAGCTGGGTCTTAAAAGTAGGTATGGGCTTTGCAGATGAAGTATGGAGGAAGGGCATTTCAGAAGCTAGGGAATAGCAGGTAAGCAAATGCAGCAAGTGGTAAAATGAAAAGATAAGATAAAGTCCACTGTGGCTTGAGCTAGTTGCATGAACAAGCCTGGGATAGTGAGCGCGAAGGGAAGGCCTGCTGGGGAGAAGGGAGAAATGAGAAATGTTGGGGCAAACTTGTGAAGAGCCCTGTGTGTCAAGCTAGGGAGTTAAGATTTCGTTCTGTTAGCAGCAGACTGTGGCAGAGGTTTTAAGCAGACAAATAGGCAATTATCTTTTCTTTTTTAGGACCTTTGGTGCTCTAGCATCAGGCATGGTAGCTAGAGGGAAGATGAAAAAAGATCAGATAGGGCCCTCTGGAGGAAGAAGGTCCTGAACTAGGATGCAGGAAGACAGTGCAGATGAGAAGTGGGGATAGGATAGATTTGAGAATCCTTTCTGAAATCCTCTTGACATCCGAAGAATGAGAAAGAGGAGGGAGAGAATTTGCATACCAGAGTATACCCCCAACAATGTGTTTTGAATATAATAGTGGTAAATGTTTGCTAAAAATATTAGATAACGTCTATTCTGATACATTCGATTAGCATCATTTCACCACACTTACTTGCTTAGGAAAGTTGTTGGAGAATTTTGCTTAGACAAGAAAAGCACTCATAGGTGGGGGCTGTGCAGACTTAACTTTTTATATACAAATATTAGTATTTGTTAATGTAATGTCTCGAACACAGCTCCCTTTGGTCCTTCAAAAGGATAAATTCTAGGAGGAATTGGCTAGTAAGATTTTTATGGCCCAGCAGCTCACACCTGTAATCCTAAGCACTTTGGGAGACTGAGGTTGGGGATTGCTTGAGGCCAGGAGTTTGAGACCCTGTCTCTGCAAAAAAATTTTAAAAATTAGCCAATCGTGGTGGTGCACACCTGTAGGCCCAGCTACTCAGGAGGCTGAGGCAGGAGGATTGCTTGAGTCCAGGAATTTGAGGCTGCTATGAGCTGTAACAAAGCTGCTATACTCTAGCCCCGGTGACAGAGCAAGACCCTGTCTCCAAAAAAAAAAATAAGAGATTTTTCCAACAAACGTTTTCTTTCTTTAGCTAGAGTAGATTTTGATACTTCCATGATTAATTTCTCAGGTACTAAGATACTGTGTGTGCTTGGGCATGTTAGGCTATAATACATGACTCAACAATGTGTCTCAAAATCTCATCTATTCAAGTTTCTGTTATTATGTAAATAATTCTAATTATTTTCTGGTTATTTCTTCTGAGAAAATTTTTATCCATCTATAAAAATATACCCAGCATTTAACTCAAAGATTGCTGTTTAAATTGGCATGTAAATTCCCATCTTCTACTTGTGCCACACTATCCCCTCCCACCCCCAGCAGAACAAAACTGTATTTATTGAGTTCGTGGAATTCTCACACTCAGTGCTGGTGTCTCTATCTAGTGTATACTGGTAATTTTAGAGTCTTCACCTACATTCCCATCTCATTTTTCAACCATTTGAAAGATGTAAATAAAGATACCTTAATATTGTCCTTCCCTTACTCAAAAGCCATTTCCTTCCCTTATTGGAAATAAAGACCATGATTTGATGGTGTTATTAATAATTGTCAGAGTTGGCTGGGTGTGGTGGCTCAGTCCTCAGTTCTCAATCCAAGTGCTTCGGAAGGCCGAGGCTGGAGGATGGCTTGAGGTCAGGAGACCAGCCTGGGCAACATAGTGAGACACTGTCTCTACAAAAAGAAAAAGAGAATTAGCCGGGTATGGTGGCATGCCCGTATTCCTAGCTACTCAGGAGGTTGCGGTGGGAGGATCGCTGGAGTCCAGTAGTTCATGTTATAGCCTGGGTTATGGAACAAAACTCTGTCTCTTTAAACAACAGCAACAACAAAACCAAGTCAGAGTTGTGTTAATAATTGTATAGAGATGATCAAACAGCCTTCCTTCAAGGGATCTGTCTGGCAATAGAATAGTGATCACACAATTTAATACAAAGATAACACAGTATCAGTATATTCATTGCTCTCAGAATTCTTCCTATGTCCTACCGTCTTATAACCCCCAACAATTAGAAAGATTAACACAATGCAGATGTTTGGGGCAGGTATCTTTAGATAAAACTTTGATGGGAGTAGTTCTGTGCTGCCTTCCCGTATTTGCAAAGATTTCTGTCCTGTATGCTATATTCCTGTAGTGTAAGAGTAGACAGTAGACCAGTGATTCTCACCTGGAAGTGATTCCCCTACCCCAGAACATTTGGCAAAGTCTGGCGACATTTTTGGCTGTCATAACTTGAGGGGGTGTGGACTGCTGGCATCTAATGGGCTGCTAAACATCCTGCAATGCATGGCACAGCCCCCACAACAAAGAATTACGAGGTCCTGAATATCAGTAGTGCTGAGGTTGTGAAACACTGCAACAGACAGTGAGGTCGAGGTCTTTCTGATGTGATAATGGGCTTCAAGAAAGTTTTAATTACTGGTGATGTAGGGATCCTATTATAACAGGATCATTCGATCACGAATTAGCTTGTCAGAACTTTTATTTTCTATTACTTAAGTTTTGTTTTAAAGAGTAGATTCAAGGGAAACCTTAGATTACCTTAATTTAGTCTAACACCCTAATTTAACACATGAGGAAACCTACACCTCAGGGAGGGCAACGGGTTAAGTATTGTTAGACTGAATTATCTAATAGCTTTTTTCTATGAAGAATTACTAATTCTTTTGTGTTTTGCAAGTACCCACTTTTGTGACATGTACTATAATTTCAAAATGGTTAAATACATTTTAAAAATGGGATCTTTGACAGCTGTACAGTGATTTACAGTGCAGATTGGGCTGCTTCAGTATAGTGTTTCTTGAGAATGACTTGATTTATCAAGTTTATTTGCATCTGAAAATATGGTTCACTTAGAGACTTGTAGTTTCTGGGATTTATCTTAATCACTGACATTTATGAGGGTACTTTATATATCTTTTGAGGGGAGAGGGAGAAGTCATGTCTAAGTCACTAAACCAACAGTATGTAGTTTGTACAATGTTTGTAAAAATGCAATGTTTATTTCTGACTTTAAAAAACAGGTTAAGTGAATTACTAACAGCATAAACTGCAAACTTACCTGCACCTCAAAAACAAATACTTTAATTTTTAGTTGTCTTTATTCGATAATGAATACAAATGTCTAAGCTAAAGGAACCTTGGAGATCACTTACTCTAATCTTTTTATCTATGAGGAAATCGAAGTTTGGAGTGATTATAGAACTGATCGAAAGTCATAGAGTTAGGGTTCTAAGGTAATACAGAAAGCAAAGAGGGGAGAGTTTAGGCATCTCGTCTATTAAAGACCTATGTCTTATGTCTCAGCTTGTGGGACAGGAAGGACCCCATATAAGACAAATGACCCTCACCAGAGTTCTGGGCCATTGGAATCTATTGTGTTACATTAATATCTAATTGGCCCCTTGGAAAACGAGCATGTATCCACACACCAAGAATGCACAGCACCCTGCCTCTGCATGTAGTAGACACCAGGAGAAGTTTGCTTAATAAAATGCTAAAGGTGAAACTGAGATGCAGACAAGATGGTACAAAGGAGTAGGAGAGGAAATGGGATAAGCCAAAATGCCAGAGTTGAAACTGAGATGGAGAGAAGGCACAATGTTACATCTCTGCCCCCTAACCCAGCATGGATTTGAGAAGCAGAGGATGCTGGTCCAGAGAGTAGAGGTGGATGCATACGAGGTCTGTTGGGAAAGTATCCAGCCATAGTTAATATAACGAGAACACTTTGGGAGACATCGATGTAACCTGGCAGCCAAGGCAAGTGGACTGGGATGCACATGTGTGAACGGTGACAACGTCACTGTACTAGTCAGTGGGGTGCTAGACGCTATTGAGTGAGCATGTGTACTGTGTGCCCGTTGCATTCAAAATGACTGAGCAAGTAGAGCAACGAATATGCGTCACATTTTACGTTAAGCTTGAACACTCCTCCACGGAAAGTATTTGGATAATTCAGAAGGCTTTCGGGGATGATGAAATGAGTGCAGTGCAAAAAAAAAGGGACAAATGCTTCAGAAATGGTTGAGACTCTATTGAAAATGAGCCAGGTTCTGGAAGGCCTGCAACAAGCAAAACACCTGAGAATGTTGAATGCCTATGAATTAGGTTAAGAGATGCTGGGAGAACCATGTGAGGTCTCAAGGTGCCTACTTTGAAGGGAACTGAGGCTTATTGTCCTATGTACAATATTTCTTGTACCTTCTTCAATTAATGTCTCTATTTTTCATGCTACATGGCCGGATACTTTCTGGACAGACCTGTATACAGGCTTTCCTCCTTCAGATGAGGCAGGTGCAGAGGTTTGTCTACACCATGCCTGTGTGGTTGCAGTACCAGCCTCTGCAGCTGCTGTGGTACTTACACTGCCTCAAGTGTTCTGGTGATCCTAAAACACTACACAAACCAAATCCTTAGCAAGTTAAAGACCCTTTCGATCTTAATGCCTTTTACTGTAAAATAAAATTTATGTTGAAACTATGGAATGGAGGTATCAAAAAAAATTTAGCCTTCAAACAACAGTCCGTTTTCACAACAATTTAGGAAGTGTTTTTCTTTGCGTGGCACATTTAACTAACACATTCTTTGCCAATGGGCTTACTTTTTTGGAGAAGGGCTGTGGAAGAGCTAAGGGCATGTTTATTATGGGACATTTGCTTAAAAATATTTGAATGACCACTGTAAAATTCTGTTGTTATAGACACCACAGGGCAGAGGAAATAGCAGGAAGCCAGATTTATATTCTATAGTTGAAATATTTTAGTAAGCCCACTTTTGGAAAGTTGTAGTGTTTAATAAGTTCAAGATTTTTCTTTATTTTCAAGAAAACAAAAGTGAAAATGCAAGTGATGTTTTAAAATTATCATGGAAATAGTTTTGACCTAATAGACCCTCCTGAAAAGATCTGGGGGACCCCTAGGAGTCTCTGGACCAACACTCTGAGAACCATGGGACTGAGATGTCTGTCTGTTGCTGCCAGATTGGTTTTATAAAATCGGCCTTTTGTTTCCAACAATCTAAACCACTTGTTCTTTTTATTTATTGGATATATATGCTCCTGAGCTGTAGAAAAGTTGTAGTACTTTCACTTATTGGTGCTCAAGTAGTTGTTAAGTGTGTTTTCAGAGCATAAGAGACAATTGAATATTCAAAAGGAAAATTTAATGTAGAGTAAAATATTTCACAATCTGCTGTTTATTAAGGTAAGGATGCTTGTTAGCTGCGTGGGAGCCATTTCCTAACCAAGCTGTATCGGGTGACAGTTTGTGTAATTCCGTGTGCATATAATGTACAATTGAGGTATGGTGGCCACCCCTAAAGGCATCCTCTTTTAAAAAGGATATGTGCAAAACCAAAATTCTCTCTTAAATATGCAGAAAAATTGGCAGCCATGTTGATGAGGCTCCTTAGTGCTGCTGTTGCTGTTAGACAGCATAATTAACTTTAGGATGCTCACATATGCGAAGGATTTATGTCTCTAGAACCATTTCCCAGGGCAGGTTTACCAGCTTCTTTCACTTGTAAATCTTCCCACTTGCCTCCCAGTATCTGAAGAAGGGTGGCAGACATATCTGTAGCTGGAAAAGTAGTGCTTTGGAATGCATGTATTATTTCTACAGGGAATTATTTTGTTGAATGTCTACATGTGCTACGAGAAGAGCTAAGTGAGGGGAACCTCATTTCATCCTGATTTCATCTCTGTTAAGTTAGATGTGGCTTCATTCCCATTTCAGATAATTTACTTAAGCTCAGTGGGTCTGGATAAAATCCAAAGGCCATCTTAACTCCAAAGTCCATACTTTTCCTTTACACTGTACTGTTGCCTCATTACCCGTGAAGCTGACAAGGAAAGATATGTGAGAGAAAGGGGATGACTTGGGTTTTGAAAATTTGATAGTTGGAGTCAGATTTGGGGGAAATTTTTTAGTTTTCTAATACAGAAGAGAGTGATTGTCCTGAGTCAAGGATGTATGTGGAAAAGAGTAACCAAAATGGAACTAAGACCCTTTTAGGGTCACTCAATGGTTCCTTCTAGATGGGCCAAAGGATTTGGGAAAGTGAAGACACATGTTTACATGAGAGAGGACAGTATTATTTAGGAGACAAAAGAACTGTTAAAAGAGATCTGTTTGGGAAGCAGAGGGGAATTAATAATACCCTACAATGTATGATCCTAGTAAAGTCAAGTGACAGTTGAGTTTTTAATTATCTGTGTTACAATGATAGTTGGCTTCAATAAAGTCACGGGGTCATATAGGTTCCTTGGTATTTAAAAAATATAGTGGAACAGGAGTGGGTGGGTTAAATGAACAGAAAACAAGTTGTACTAGTTATCAAAGCCAGGGGCCATTAGTGCTTAGTGGATAGTGCTGTAGGGATAGAAAAACTGTTGCTTTAACACTTAAATTGCCTTAAAGGTAAATGTATGCATTGCCCAGTTTAAAAATAGATTGTATTCCACAAATGAACTTGCAGTTTGGTTGTTTACACCTTAGAATACAGTATCTTTTACAAACTAGTCCAAAGAAAGATCAAATTTATTTAGCCTCAGCATGAATTTAACGTAATTTTGCAAAGAAAAAGAATTGTGTGCAGTTTATAAAGCTGTTTCACACATTTGGCCTACCCAGGTCCCTGAGGTTAGATTAGGTACCATTCCCATTTTGTTTTTAAAACATTTTAGTGGGGAGGAATAATGGCTGTGCAGAGTACTTTGGTAGGTTCCCAGCTGGGATGTATGCATTTGGGGACATCAGTAATAATAAATATAATCGTTGTTGGTTGGGGTCAGATCCACTCTAGCTGACCCAGTGTACGCGTATATGGTGACCTTTTGAGTGGAGAGACAGGAAACCAGGTCTTGAGGAGAAGGCTCCTTTAATTACAGTACTGTAATGAGGTCTATCATAAAGAATCCCGATAAATAGTGCACTCAGTGTTGGAAAGACCTGCTCAGAGTTGTTAAATTCTTGAAGTTGCTAATTCTTCAGCTTAAAAATTACCAAGGCAAGGAAGGGTTCCTGGGGAAACATACAAGCAATGCATGAAGAAGTAAAGGGCGATGTATTAATAAGCTGCTTTGGTGAGGACATTTTATCAGTTGTAAGGAACTATTAATAATTGTAAATTATCTTGTGTTTGAGATTGGTGAGTTGATTGATTCCAGAGCCTTTGAGATAACTTTATTTGAAAAGTGAAACACCAGGTGAAATTTCAAAAGTGGACAAACACACACATGATTGTTTATAAAAAGCTAGACACAGTCAAGGAAAGTTACAATTTGTTAGAAATTCTTCTGGCTCTTTGTTGCCTGAATCGCAAGAAGGTGGCTTTGTCTTCTTGTCGCTTGTTGTGATAGCTGAGTTGTAGAGAAGTACTTGAGAAATGAGCAGTAAGATCTCAGGTTCCCCTGAATAACAGGAAAAGGAAAAGAAGTGTGTATGGGAGAAATGCCTCTTTAAAAAATACCATTTTGCCTGTGTTCCCTAAAAGTAGTAGGGAACATCAACACAATCCAGAAAGATTTTTGTTTTCTGTTCTCATTTGTGTTCAAGTGTGTTTGAATACTCTGAAATTTTTTCTTTGTAAGAATTAAGAATGTCCCCAGATGAAGATTTGCTTCACTTTTTATGGACTGGGCCCTTTTCGAAAATATTAGCTGCTTAAATGCCAATAAATAGAACTGTTTTCCTGACGTTTATTACTGAAGTTTCATAGCACATTTTCATTTGTAAACTATTGAAATAGCAACAGTAAACCTATAAAATAGTATATTTCAAGAAGACAACTATATTTCAAGAAGACCGTTTTTTTTTTATAAGAAGTATACAGTCTTAAAATACACAAAAATTGATGCCAAACTTGTGTGGGAAATTGGGCTGTCTGTTTACTATATTGTGTCTGAGGTCAAGTGGTTTTTTGTTTTGGGAGGTTTTGTGGTTGCAGTGGTCTATTGGTTTTAATTTGAGGCTTAGACACCAAAAACTATAGGCCATGTGCTTTGATCTAATGTTTTCTGCTGTTATTATGAAGGCTGTTAACTGCTTATTTAAGGTTTGTTACTTGGGAAACTTGGATAATCCTAGAGACTCAGACTGTCAGCTCTGTATTGAAGATTTGACTCTCCACAACACGATGAAAGTTCTGCTCATTAAATCAGAGCCATTTAGAGTGCGTTGCATGACACTCAGAAGACTTTATTAAGAAGTAGAAATTTGTGGGAAGTCACTATTTCTCACTGATCAGCAGTGTTAAATATCATGATACAGCTTTATTCCTTACAGAAAGTGTTTAAAGGCAGTGGAAAACAAGGCAAACATTCCTGCCAGCTCCCCCCTGTCCTTTTCTTTTCCCTTAAGGACAACCAGGTAGTGACCTTCTCGCCAGAGTGAGGCATGGTGAAGCTGAGGGCAGTGGGATTCTTGGCCAAATGTCCAGCTTAAACTGTAACTCGGGTTGACCTGGTTTTCATACCTAGTGCCCCGTTCCCAAGTCACACCACATCCCCACCGCCCCAAACACACATATGGCTGGGCCCTTCAAAGACAAGGGGACTAGTTTGAGGATACCTTCATAAGAGGAGTCTGTGGAGAGTCCAGACGGAACTGAACCTTGGATGAGTTCCTTAATCTTTCTGCACCTCAGTCTTCTTAATTTGTAAAATGGAGATGACAGTTCCTCCTCGAGGAGATGTGCTAAATCCAGGTTTCATAATGTCTCTGTCCTGTGATGGCTGTGAAATGGTTCTAATTCTCCTGCTTCAAGTGCAATTTATAATACCTAATCTGGAGATCCTGGCATGACCTCCTGATTGCAGAGCTTGGGAGCGTACATAGCTCTGTCAAGGAAGATCAGCCATTCCGTCTTCTACATGCAGTCAGGAGCGTATTAGCCAAGCCATACCTTACCTTAGCACCACAGATCTCAAGGAGGAGTTTTTATGCTGTTTCCCTGGCAGCCTTCTGTCCCTTAATCTTTGAAGCCCCTATCCCACGTAGCCTGCTAAAAGTCAGCAGCAGCCTCTTGATCACCAGAGCTGGGGCCCTCTTCTCAGTTTGCATATTACTTTGTATTTCTCTGCAATGTTAGATGATTTTATTGAGTACCTGCCATTGCTTAGTGCCATGGTGACAAAGATAATTAAGATGTGGTCTTTGCTGTCAGGAGTACACAGTTGATTATTATCCTGGAGTGAGGCAGACCCCTCAAGCTCAGTTTGGGTGGACCTGGTGATTAGGCTGGGACCAAGCACTACCTTTGACTGACACACACACACACACACACACACACACACACACACACTCACTCACTCACTCATTCTCTCTCTCTCTCTCTCTCTCTCACCCTTAATTGGTGTCCAGGCGTCATCTTATTAGGTCAGATTTCTCTGGAGTAGAATACACATATTGACTTAATTGAAATTCTCCCTCAAGGTGTAGTTTTTCATAAAGTTTAGTTTATTCACATTATTAACTCTAGCTGAGTTACTTCATTTTAACACCTGAATATTGGTTAATATGTGGCGGTTTATTTTAACTCTCATTTAAACTGCTTGATGATCCCTGTAGACAGCTGATCTGTTGATGTCCCTAGTGAGTGCATGTGAAATGTTTTGTAGTGATCATTGTCTTTGTGAGTATTGACACAGCCATACTTCTTCCTCGAAGGAGCGGAATATGTTAGAATGGCTGCTGCCGCCATTGTTAGGACCACTGAAAGGGGCAAGTTACCTTTCATATAACAGTCCTGTGTGTTTGATGGGGGGTGCTTGGAGTAAGCACATTCTGCCTTCCCTAAGGATATTTTCACATCTGTGTTTGAATCCCTTGCTCACTGACAAGTGAGGCCACTTGTGATCCAGGCTGCAGCGTACTTTCAAAGTTTCGTGGGGTGCCATTCCATGACCAAAGCCTGTGTTGCTGCTGGAGATCAATAGGAAACTTGCTCTGAGCTTGCGCCTTTCTAGCTTTATTTTCTTGCAAAGCCACAGCACCACCAAGCCAGTACTGAAACACTTAGAACAAACCCAGTGCCTCATAACACTCAGGTTAAGCTTGCTGCCGTTGTGGCATCAGCATCTGTCTCCTCCTTGTCTGTATCCCTTGTCAGCTACATCACATCCATGGGCAAGAGGTGCTCCCATAACCACGCTTAACTTGTGGAGTCAGCATGTCATGCACACAGTGACTCTACTTGTTTGTTTTCTGGTAAAGAATAGCAAAATTATGTGAGAAGGTAGCTTGGTTTTGTTTTATTTTTCTTCGATTTGTTTTTGTGTTTTCCAGTTCTCCACAGCTGACTGTCCTGTTGATGAGTCAGACCTAGTCTATGCACTTACTTTTCTCTGGTCAGCTCCTCCATCCTGGGGAATGCAGAGGGAACTTTAGGATCTGAAGGTGGCCTTCCATTCTGGCAGCCAGTTGCTTTACCTCCTTAATGACCCACTTGTATACTTGTTTCCCATCTTAAAAGTTGGAGAGCTTATTATATTGTAAGTGCCTATCCAGATGGGAATGTCTTTGAAAATTAATGTTATACAGAAATAATGCTTAGGCATTCCTTTCTCCCTTTCTCATTTGGGTCGTGAATGTTTATGCATGTGAAAAGTGTTTGGCACCACTTAGAATATGTGAACAATAGTGCTAAGATCCAGTGTCAGTTGGAGACTGGCGGGGACATAATGGTTGATGGCACAGTGAATGTATCACTTGACTAAGATTTTTTTTTTATGGTGACTTTCAGTCTTCACTCCCTTGGGAGCTAACAATGAACCACAGTTACCTTTTATTCCTTTATATGTGTTGTCTGTGCCAGTCACAGAGCTGTAGGGGAGCAGAACAAGTGGGAATAATTAGATCGAGGAGTGAATGTCACACTTCTAATATCATTCTCTTTTCAAGGGATTACCGGTGTCCATTTAATAAAATGAGATTAACCCTCTGCAGCAGAAGTATTTGAAAGCTGTCAGTCAGTATAATCTTGACAGCTCTAAAAAGTAGTGTCCTCAACACCCTTGGAAACACTGTCATGTTTTATTGGCTGAAACACTGTTTTACTGCACAGGGATGCATGTGTTTGTATTAGCACATGAGAATCTACCATTTCCTTTGCAAAAGGAAAATTTTTATGGACTCATCCATGCTAAGTCAAATTGTAATATAGAAATAACATACGTGTACCATAAATTTAGTTTTGAGTTGCCAGATGTCAATAATAAAATACCTAAGAAGTTGTGAAACCAAATAAAAAATTTTAAAAAACATTTATAGAGCAAATAATGATACATCTTTTCTTGAATGTTTTAGAAAACCTCGGATCAATTCTCAGCTCGTGGCACAGCAGGTGGCACAACAGTATGCCACTCCACCACCTCCTAAAAAGGAAAAGAAGGAGAAAGTTGAAAAACAAGACAAAGAGAAACCTGAGAAAGATAAGGAAATTAGTCCTAGTGTTACCAAGAAAAATACCAACAAGAAAACAAAGTAAGTTTCTGGTTAAGTACACGATATTATTTTGCAGGTGAATCCAAGATATCTTTTAAATGCCTCTTCTTTTGTGCCTCCCTCTTTTAGACCAAAGTCTGACATTCTGAAAGATCCTCCTAGCGAAGCAAACAGTATACAGTCTGCAAATGCTACAACAAAGACCAGCGAAACGAATCACACCTCAAGGTACTCAATAACTGGAAGGGAGTTGCTAAGATTTACTTAATCAGATCAAGAACCTGGGATGGGCTTGTAGGATAAGACGATGAGATGAAGAGCTAGGTGTGGGTCTGGTGACGTTTTTGTTATGTTAATCGACTTAAATACTGTGGCCAAAGCAGGAGAAAGCTAGCGATTTTGCAGTGATCTCAAGCTTTGCTAGCTGATAATTGTTTCTGTTACTGCTAAAATTGGTCAGCACACTTGTAGCTTTCGCATGTGTGGTAAACAGTTTAGATTCATGAAGTCTTTGCGTGTATTGGATGACATTCTGCCAGAAGCTGTTTTTAATCCGTAAGTTATTTAATTGGCTGTTCCCCTTTGGTGTTCCTTTCAGGCCCCGGCTGAAAAACGTGGACAGGAGCACCGCACAGCAGTTGGCAGTAACTGTAGGCAACGTCACCGTCATTATCACAGACTTTAAGGAAAAGACTCGCTCCTCCTCGACATCTTCATCCACAGTGACCTCCAGTGCGGGGTCAGAACAGCAGAACCAGAGCAGCTCGGGGTCAGAGAGCACAGACAAGGGCTCCTCCCGTTCCTCCACGCCAAAGGGCGACATGTCAGCAGTAAATGATGAATCTTTCTAAATTGCACATGGAATTGCGAAGACTATGAATCAGGGTATGAAATTCAGATCCTCCACCTGCCCGTGCTGCTTGCACCCGGGAGAGTCTCCTGTGGACGTCGGCCTCTTAGCGACGCTGCCAGGATAGTTTCTGCTTGCCACGGGCATCTGGCCACCAAGGAGTTTCTCACCCTGACGATTACTCTTGACACTTTTATGTATTCCATTGTTTTATATGATTTTCCTAACAATCATTTATAATTGGATGTGCTCCTGAATCTACTTTTTATAAAAAAAAAAATCTGCTGTGCACAATTTTCCATGTACATTACAACTGGTTTTTTGTTTTTGTTTTGTTGGGGGGGAGGGTTGGGAGGGGGAGGGAACTTTTATTTATTGTGTTCACAAACTCCATCTTTTCAGCATATCCTTTTAAGTTTAGTTCTTTCTTCCAGTTATACTATGTACTATCAGTTTTGATATAACTATATATATATAAATATAAAATTATATATAAAGGGTTATTTGAAACCAATCCATGGCAACGCTGGTGCTTGATACACTGTGAAGTGAAAACAGCATTGAACAGTTACAGATCTGGGACAGTCCCTTCTATGAAAGTGCTGAAATTAAATTAAAATTAGGCTTACGTGAAGTACGTTCCAACCTTCATGGGAACTTGACTCTCTCATCTGTTTAAGGAGTACTGGACGATATAAAAATATATATTTTTAAACAATGTGGTCTCAAATTTAAAGACTGCTCCAGATAGCCTGCATTCGCAATGGAATAACTGACAAATCACAAGGGTTTTCGTTGGGGAGGGCTTTGATCATTCAAAAGTAACTAAACTAGCTCCAGAATGCCAAGTATTAGTGTAAGTGGCGGTTACATGTTGACATTGCTGTTTCCTCACATAAGCACTCATGAAAATATGGTATTCTGTAACTCGAATTCCATCCATTTTCCAGACCTCTCCTCGTGTCTGAGGTAAATCTAAAAATTGTCTCTTAGTTTTAGGACTGAAACAGTCTAAACTGTATTTTTGGTCCACACAGGAAGCAATCCCTTGTCTCAGCCTTCCATATGACATCGCAGTGGTGGTGTCTGTAATGGAAATTTGTTTGCCTTCATGTCCCCTGGTTGATGAACCCTTACCCTGCCAATTCAGTTGTGAGAATTGCTTTTCTTTCTCAAAACCTACCATGATTCATTTTACTGAACGAAAGTTATCAGCCACACATCCAGTTTGGACATGGAGGTTTTCAGTTTTGGAGACATTTCTCAATTCCCTGCTGCAGGGAGGAACTCAAGTAGTGAATGGCTTGAGCGCCAGTGGCCAGAGTCGCAGGGAAAGCTCACACTTACTGCCAGCAGCGTGTGATCTGTTTCTTCCCTGACACGAAGATGGCTCGAGTAAACTGTTCTGTTCTTCTCACTCTTTTTTTACTGTCTGACAAAAAAAATCAAAGACCACTAAAATGATCCCACCCCTCCTCATTTAAAAAAAAGTTAGTCTTGTTTTGCTTTGCTTTTGTTTGGATTTGGAGTGTGTCTTCTGTTTGACTAACATTCATACACAAAAAGTTGTAGTACTTCGAAGTCATTTCAAGCATGAGAATTTTGACTTAGGGACTCAACGGAGGGCAGCCCAATTTGTAATGAAGCACCTCATTTTGGTGTTAAAAACCTGGTTTGCTTAATAATAGAAGTAATTTCTGTCTGTGGAGGCAACAAGTAAAAAAAATTAACAGCTTGAATTGAGTAGCCAACAGGAAAGGTTCCTTTCACATTTACATTAAAACTATTCTGTAGTCACTAGTGTTCCATAATTTAAATTCTGTTCGTAAAGGTATATAGATTATAAAGCAGTGCCATTTGTTGCTGTGGTCCTGTTCTCAAATGCATGGACAATGTTCCCCCTCTTTTTAAAAAACTTGTATCTGGGATGCAAACTATGCTTATCTTTTTAAATACATTTGTAAAGTATTTATTAATGAACCAAAGGAAATCAGATGCTTTCTTATAAGCATCAGAATATATAATACATAGTGATTTGACTATGAATTTTAAATCCACATTTTAATATTAGTGGGATATTGCAAAGACATTCCTTCTAAAAGTTTTAATATTCCTTTTATTAAGGGTCTCAGGGAGGGTAAATTAGTCAGCCATATTTATTTTCCAGAGGTGTAAGGAATTGCTAAGTTTTTAAATTAACTTTTTAAGAAAAAATTTAAATACCACCAAACTCAAGGGTTGCACTGCTTTTTAAACCAGTAAGTGTTGTTATGCACTTTGTTCAGAAACACTGTGTACTTTTTCGAAAACTAGTTTCATGTAAAGTGATTGGACCCCCTAGATTAGTGGAAAAAGCTGATTAACCAGCTACTCATAGGCTGCTAATTCATTCATTGCCAATGCCTTGGTTTTTCAGTTTTGCCTCCGTGATAAATTAAAAGAATGGGGAGGGGAGAAGGAAAGGGAGAATTAACTTCAGAACGTGTGGCATGAAATCGCCATCCTGGTAGAAACTGCAGCTAACAGAGGGAGTTGTGGCAATCAGATGTTCCGGGGCCAGCCCGTTAGCTGCTGTTGTGTATTCTGTTGGGATAGTAAAGTGGTAGATACTTTAGACTTTTAATTTCTGAAATTGATGACATCCCTCAGGCATGTATTCTGGAAATGGAATTCCTGTAACTTCCTGCATTTGCAGTTTGCCCTACAATTAGTAGGCAGCGCATAAAAACACTAGTGTAGATTACGAAGATATATATTAAAAGAGGACCAGAAATACTTGGTATTCAGTGGCACAGAAAGCAGGTTAAAAAAAACAAAAAAAAAGCACAGTGTTACGCTTGCAAGTTTCCATTTGTTTTAATACCACAGAATCTTTCAGAGTTGCGCGTATGCGCACACAGAGCTTACCTGACTTGCTCTGCTTGAGTCATTCAGTTAAAAAAAAAAAAGTAAAGACATCTTGACACCCACAAAATATTTTAATCAAAACCTTTCAGTTTCAATCTGGATATTTAAAAACATTGGCAGAAGCTTCTGTGAGTTTAGTTCCACTAAGATGTTTCACCTGCCTTATCAAGACCATTCTCAGTCTACTTTTTTAAGCTACCGTATCTTAAATTATTGAAAATTTATTAATTGCTGAATATATAATAACCTTTGCTTGTATGTAACCGAAAATGGTTTAAGAGCCAACATTTAGAGTATGACAATGGAGCTGAACAGTTTTTAATGCGCAAGCAGTTCTGTTCTTGTGTATGACTTGTAACCTTAATTTACTGTGTAAAGATGGTTACATTATTTCCTTAGCTTTGTTTGTTGGAGACAAATAGAGAATGCTTGTTAAGTATGTCAAAACATAATCTTGTGAATTTTTGTTAATGTATTATACGAGCTATATTTTTCATTTGCCCAGAAAGACAGCTTGTATAACGCTTTTGAAAGTTTCTGCTCTGTAACGTCTTTAGAGCTGACAGTCTGTTAGGTTTTTTTTTTTTTTTTTTTTTCCTTCATGCTAAAGTGTCAGTTGGTGGTTTTGTGAACTGGTCAGAAATTCACAGGTCTTAAATGTTTTGGGGAAATTTATATTGGACACTGCTCTTTGTCTAGCAAATAAAAGATGTTAATATATTCCTGTTACTGGCATGTGCACGACTATGTTATTTAGAAGCCACTTTATCATTTTCCTGCTTTAAATAGAAATGTCTATTTATGAATTCTGCTTGTAGTTTTTTCACAAATAAAATAGTAAAATTTACATTGGAAATCTTTATTTTTGTGTGTATAGATTTTAGCCTTTAGAATAATAGTTACATTTTATACCTTGATTTTTAACTTGTGGAATATTTCCAATGTGAATAGGAAGTTGATTTCATTTTTTAGAACTTGAGTTGTTTATCAGAAGCCGAAGTGGCTTTGGGTGTCTCAGTACGTGCCTCAATGATGCAGAAGAAGACATAATTGACAAAACAGTCACCAAAATTTGGAAGAAAATGAACTAGTGTCTTCTAAGTGCATCCTCTGAAATAGGTTGCAATGATTTAAAGAAAGGAAGTGGAGATGATGCTAAAAATGGCTAATTCAGGACTGAAAACCCTCAAAAGACAACCCCTGTTTCTGGCCAGCTGCAGTTAGGTCCACGATGGCTCAGAGACCTAAACAAAGTGGAGCGTCAGACCTAAAAACCACACGAGCAGAGCTCATTTAATGCCTCATGCCAGGGGGACTGCTGAGCCACACCACTGACCTTCTGAAAAATTATGAAACCACTTAACACTTCAGGACTTGTCCCTGATTACTTTGTCCCGGGTCTGCACTTGGGCTAGCACTGAAGGGAAGAGAGTGTAGAGAGTGCAGCACCCTGATTTCAAAATGGGTTTGTCCTGGTGAAAGAAAACTTAGCAAATTCCACTCCTTTGTCCTCATTTTCCAATGCAGCATCGTGGCCCAAGGGTGGCCCCTCAGAAGTCTTAGAAAGGGTCTAGAAGGGTTGAAGGGCAGGTATTGGGTAGGGTCTGTGATGCTTCCCACAGACCATTTTGGATATAGGAGGCAATCTGCTTACATCATGCCCCTTTCCGTTTTCTTTTGTACCTGAGGAGTTCTTTGTGAGGGTCCCCACTGCTGGCGGCACTGCTACCCCTTTGCGGAGGATGGGAGCCGCCTCCCACACTAGGCGTAGCCCTGCTTGCAGTGGAAGTGTAAGAATGCCTTTTAGGAAGAGTGTAGCTTCTTTCCAATTGCGTGGAAAGGAAGGGTGGAGAAAGGCTGCTCTCTAGTCCTCAGCCAAACTCTAGTGTTGGCACCAAGTGTCCAGACCCCCTTTGAGGAATCCCATGGTTAGGGTGTGACAGCATCATGCTAAGAGGCTCTTGAATTGCTCTTGATCAAGAGTAGAATGACGTCCTAAGCCAGAAAGTGCCCAGGCTTGTGCCGTCTGCCTTCATAGTCATGTTGCGTGGAAATGGAAACCAGCCAGCTCCTGCCTGGGACAGGGAAGAGGACGTGAGGGATGTCAGGAAGGCCCTGGGTCTGTCTCACCCCTGACTGCCCAGCGGTTATGAAGAGCCACTCCTTAAAACCATAACAAAGCGTAGAACAGAACCATCCTATGTTAAGATCAAAACTCTTGAGCAAGGTTCTGTTTGCAAACTACTGAAAGAAGCCACAGCCTATCTGATTGTCCTTATGGCTTTTGTCACGAAGGCATTATGCAGATGGACCGCTGGATACTGCAGGAAAGGCTCTGACTTTTCTAGAAAGGATCATAGGATATGTCTAGAAACATAGGGAGTGAAAATAGGTATGCAGATGGTATGTTCTGCCTGGTAACTCCTCTCTGCAGGCATTAACCACAAGACGGGGCGGGGGCTCGCTGAGGCATCCAGTCCCTAAGCATTTCTGTAGTCCCAAGTCCGCAGCAGTGCCGTGCTGAGCTGAAGTGAGCAGGCGGGATGTGGAATTGGCTCACTCCCACAGGTTCCCTTGACCTAGACCCGGCAAGTGACACTGACCCCAACTGTTCCCCTCCTCACCTCCAGCCTGTGCCAGACATCACTGATCAGTCAACAGCGCTCTTTTTCAGCTGAATCCAGACTCAGAATCCTCAAGACAGCTATCCCAGCCCATGTTCTCCTGAGATAAAATCCTTTTGCCATTCCTTCCCTGGACAAAGCCCACCCAAAACATCTGGGGAGCCCTACAAGACAGTTTTTAATCAACTCTTCAATTGTGGAGCCATAGGAGTCCAAGGAGAAGGCTGGCTGAGTGGCTTGGAGGAGTCAGGAAGGAAGAAACTATCCAACACCTGACTCTTCCAAGAGCTCAGCTTCCTGTTTAAACCTGGGCCAGACTGGAGGATTCCTAGGGAGGCCAGTGTTGAGCACTGTAGCCTTAAATGCAGCCCTGAACTCCAGACCCAAAGGCCTGCCAGCCGCTGTCTTGCCATGTGGGCCAGACCAGGACCGGCCCAGGCCGTCACACCGGTTCTGTCAACCTCGGACTCTCAGATAACAAGGCAGAGCACCAAGCGGATGCGATTCCCGGAAACGACAGGATACACCTTTGCAGTCAGAACTGGGCGAGCCTCCCACATCTGAATGACTGAGTGACCTTGGGCCGGTCAGCCTCCCTCGTTTCTCAAACAGGCACTAGGAGCATATGCGCTCTTGCCCTGTCCTCTGCTCCTAGGGGTCATGGGAGGCCGGTTGTGTTTCACCATGTTTTTAATAATGGGGATCAAAATTTATTTTCTGAACTTTCATTCTAATGCTTCACTGATAACGCCATGGATGAGAAGGGTTTGTTTTGGTGGTTTTATGGTGTTTTAAAATTTTTATTCATTAATTTTCCTGGCCCAGAGGAAAGAGCAGTTGGTTAAAGGCCTCATGTAAATAAATAAGGCCAGTGGTATTTTTGACAGCTGCTTGATGTTTCTGTGTCTACAAACAGCGTTAGTGTGTATGGCTTTTCATCATTAAAAGTTTGATTTTTTAAATGATGTTTACTGTCCTGTTATTATTAAAAAGGAGAAAGTTTAGAGTCAGTGGGAGGATTAGAGATCCATATCGTACCTGCATGACCACAGTGGAAGCTTAATGTGTATTAGTCGCTGGGTTACATTTAACATATGCATGTGTACACGCATACTCCTTCTTAATGGAGAATGGCATTTTTTTTCATTGATGCATAAAAGCCACAGGTTCCTTGCACAGAGAAGTTTGAGCTACAAACCACTAGATCAGCAGCAAACACACTCAGGGAGAGTGAATTCTAGATGAGAATCGTTTTTCAGCCTGAGTAATTCAGCCATCACAAGCCGCCCCAGAACGAGCAGAGCTTGGTGTCTGGGGGCGAAGCGGATTTATAAATTGTGTTCATTGCCTCTTTGCATTTAAAGAATTTGTACCCATTTGGAGAAGAGTGAGTTATCTCACTGGCTGGAGCTACAGCAATCTGGAATGTGTGTGAATCTGAGGCATTCCCAAGAGGCGAGACCCTCTAATAAATTCCACTGTGAAGTTCCAAGCGACTCCTGCTTGCGAGATCACCCTGACAATGCAGATGAAGGCAGCAGACAAACAGGGTAATAAGAGGGAGAATTGTGAGCAGCTTCCAATCGTCTCGCAGCAATCAGCAGCCACCGGTGCTGTTAATCCTGTTAATCGTCTCTCGTGGTGTCACGCGTGTGGGGCTGGCAGGAGGCGGGACCACCAGCACCCCGGCCAGGCTGGTCCCTCTCCTGGAGAGGCCGACCAATCCCGCGTGGGAATTTAGACCCAAGTGAGACTGCGTGACCTCGAAATGGAGACGCGTGTGAGTGGAGCGTGGCGGGAATCACAGTTCACTCCACGACCTTTTCTTATGTCCTCAGCCCTGCGACAGTTATTCATTTTGGTCTGATGCCCAAAACCAGTTCTCTGTATCGTGCTTTGGTATCCTCAGAGCAAAATTCATCAGAGTAGAAACAATGGCACATTTTATTGGCACTGTTTTAATATCTTGTGTATATTAATCCTCTCAGTGACTCTACTGAACACAGCAGGGCTGGGCAAACTATAGCCCGTGGGCCAAATCCGTCCCCATCCCGGTTTTTATACAGCCCATGAGCTAAGAGTGGATTTTACATTTTTTAATGATCGAAAAATGTTTAAAGAATAATTTTAATTATTAATAGTTTTTTAAAGAATAATTGTGACCTGAAAGGTACATGAAATTCAGATCTTGGTGTCTATGAATACAGTTTTATTGAACAGCAAATGAATCGCCCATTCGTGTACTTATTGTCTATGGCTGGCTGTTTCCCCGCTGCGATGGCAGAGTGGAGTCATTGTGACAAGAGACTGCGTGGCCCCCAGAGCCTAAAATATTTACACGCTGCCCCTTTATAGAAAAAAGCTGTGAAATGGAGGAATCAATGACTCCCTGTTTTACATATCAGAAAACCCAGGTACAGAGAGGTTAAAGGATGTGCCCAAAGTCACCCAGCTAATAAGTGGAAGAGTGAGGATTTGAATCAAGGTTGTCTAATCCGGAGTCCCGGCTTTTAGTCTTCAAGAGACTGAACAGGCAGCTTGCCCCACAGTGTGTTCTTTGGAACACCAGGTAGGCCAGATGCCTGGCTGTGGCCAACTATGTCTGGTAAATACTGTTCAGTGTAGACACCCTCTTGGAGTTTCACAGTGACATTAGCATATTAAAAGTTCTGCAAAGTCCTGCAGGAAAGAGGCTCTTTTCACTTTTTTTTTTTTTTTTTGAGACAAAAGTCTCACTTTGTTGCCCGGGCTAGAGTGAGTGCCGTGGCGTCAGCCTAGCTCACAGCAACCTCAGACTCCTGGGCTCAAGCAATCCTACTGCCTCAGCCTCCCGAGTAGCTGGGACTACAGGCATGCGCCACCATGCCTG